>JAOVVB010125323.1:0-12409 GCA_028570985.1 Heterobranchus longifilis | reverse complement strand
ACACACACACACACACACACACACACACACACACACACACACACACACACACACACACACACACACACACACCCAGGGTTTCTCTCAGGTTTTCAGATTTCACATCTATAAAAATCATTCTCTAAGCGTGTCAGCTTCATAGCTCTGGACTAAAGTGTCATTGTCCGTGTGTGTGTGTGTGTGTGTGTGCGTGTGCGTGTGCGTGTGTGTAGGATGAGGAGTTCTTCCAAGGCAGTCGGCTGCCGTGCGGCTGCACGGCGTCTGACGGGACTCCTCTCCGTATCATCAGCATCAAACCGTCCACCATGTGGTTCGGAGAGAGAATGAAGAAAACCAACGTTATAATAAAGTAAGAGCAAATACTAACCCCTGTCAAGGTCTGATTACATTTAAAATTCAGTTGGAATAACATCTGATAGATTCTTGAAAAAATAATTAATTATAAATCACAGTAAGTTTGGTTTATGAGCTCTAAATATGTTGTTTTTTTTCTGTCGTTTTTTCCAGAACGGGAGCCAGTTCCTTCAGAGCCTGCTTCAGTTTCCACTCCTCCTACTCAGAGGTGTGTCCACTTTTATTTAAATTATCTATAAATTATTAAAACAGTTACATGACTGTGGTTAGACATGAGTCTAATAGAAGCTTTTAGTGTTCTCAACAGCTAAAAATGTTAAATAATATGGAGAGTTTTTAAGCACTTCTTCCCTCATTTACTTACTTTACCTTAAAATGTTAAAGAGTAAAAAAATAAATAGACACCTTTTCTCATAATTATGAGTTACTATTTTGTAATTACAAGAAAAGATCTCATAATTACGAGATCCTGATCTCGTAGTTATGAGATTTTGATCTCATAATTACGAGAACTTTTCTTGCAATTACAAGATAAGGTGTCGGATTTTTTTTCTTTTCTGAATGCAATGCACTTCTGTAGATTTGAGGGTCCCCCCCCCCAGGAAATTTTGAGCGTCAAACACTTAATTTCCTGCATTCTGGTGACATTTAGTGCCTTTTCTGCATCAGTTTATGGTGGAAATGTCTTTAATTTTGTCAAAATAAAAGACCCCTGCTAAAAAATAAAGTTAAATACTGTTGAGGCATTTGTAAACACATGGATTTATTTTGCTATTTCTCTGTTTAAATACTCACATGTTTATTGATGCTCACAGTGTTCCTCTCTGATTTCAGATTAAAAGTTTCCTCTCCTACCTGCAGCCGGTCAACATCTACCCGAGTGTCATCCCTGTCGGCCGGACACTGACTGACGTCACACAGATGTGAGTGAAGTTTTATTTATTTGGATTTTAATTTATCCTGCACACAAAAATCTGCAGTGAAGCATGTTAAAGATTTCAGGGTAGTTTCAGGGTGTTATCTACATTTTTACTCACTGTGTCCTTGTTTTTCACTGCAATATACTGCTTTTCAAACTTTGGGGTGCAGAGGGTTAAACAGCCGTCATAACGTGAACACTGTGTGTTTAAACAGATTAAAGCTGATGTGCAGGAAACCATCGGATCAGGCAGCGTCCGTATACAAACCTCTGGGAGTCCTGAAACGCTGCATGGTGGAGCGACCTACATACGGTGAGACACACACACACACACACACACACACACACACACACACACACACACACACACATATACTGTATAACCACAACAGGTGACACATCTGTAACTGTGAGGCTTGTTTTCAGGTCACCATGTGGGAATATGAAATATAAGCTGTGTGCTTCATAAACACAAGAAGCATTGTGCCAGCCTTTTATCCAAAGATGGATGAATTAATACAAATTATGCATGAATTATAAAGTATTAGCTCGGATGGCGCCAGCAGAGGGCGCCTCAGCCAGCGGGCAGCAGCAAGTCTCATGACAGGGTTCCTACAAAGTCTTGAAAGTTTGGAAAATGCTTAATTTTAATCGTTTTGAAGGTTAGAAATATGCCTGATTTAAAATGTACTCATAACATATTCTGGTGTTTTCATCGACACAATCACATGCAAACTCATGTAAACCAAAACTCTTTTCATTTCAGATATTATAAGTCTTTTAATATTTTAAATCCCGCTGTCATATTTGTTTGTTGTCTCCTGTAAACTTTTTTTTCTTTTTTTTTTACATAATTACATTTAAAGTAACAATTTAGATGTGATGATAAAATAAAGGCTACAAGAGTCTGGAAATTTTTGGTTTAGGTACCTTGAAAGCACCTGAAAAGTGCTTGAATTTTACTCTTACATGTTTTTAAATTTTTTTTTAATTTAACTAGGTTTTTAAACCCATTGAACCCCAAGAAAGCAGCAGCACGTCATAAAACAAATCACAGGATTAGATACTGAATACAAAACGACACGCAAAAAGACGAAAAAACAGCAATATGAAAAAACACATAATAAATATCACATCATATGAATATAAAGTGCAAATGCTTGGGTCAACGCAGGCACTAAATCAGATACGTAGACACTGTCCGATGGTTTTACGTTCTTAAAAATGATGAAGGTAATTTGTCCACAACCCTCCTCGTGTACACATGCTGATGCAGAGAGTTTCATCTTTTTTTAAAGAGATGCACCACAAAGAAAAAGACCCGCTTCTCTCGATGCCTCTGAGGCCGGATCCAATAAAAGTGACTTCTCGTTGGTAAATGAGCTGGCCCAATAAAAGCATGTCGAGGTCCTGTGTGTGCATGTGTGTGTGTTTCCGGCCTGTGTGTGTGTGTGTGTGTGTGTGTGTGTGTGTAATGAAAAAACTAACAACGGAAAAAAGGGGATTAATAAAGTAGTTCTTCTTTCCTACTATGCAATCAGTGATTGATAAGGAAAGATATCTGTGTCTATATTTTGCAATCAAAGCCCTGACAATACTGTACAGTCGGTCTGCTGTCGTTTGTTTAATAAGCTGCTGCTCATAAATTAACGTCGCTGCAGAACTGACGGCTTTGTGTTTGAAGTTTTGGTCCGTTCTGGTGTTTCTGTTTAAGAAGCACTTTGTTTACTAACTTTATCTGCTGCACAATTTCTGACTTTTTGTACTTTTTGTTGTTCTTGGACAGCATGTTCAGTTTTTTTAATTTTTTGCTGTACGCTTTATGTTGCTTTAAAAAAAAAAAACTAAATCTGTTTTCTTAAAAAGGTGCTGTTATGTATGACTTAATTTGACACAATAAGCATCTTTCAGGATTATTTCAGACTTGTAGAAGTTATTCTTGTGCCTCCCAATTATGTGCACCACGATATGTTTGGCTACGCTGCTGGTTTGTATGTGCATCAATATCAACAGGTTACAACCTACAAAATACCCTCTTTAATACCCCTTTTAATGATATAAAGGAAAACTCATAGTACAAAAATTATTACAATATAACAATACTACTTTCCCTATATAAAGATGTATTTATTTATTTATTGTGTAATCTATTCACAATCCTGTATATGGCGTTACCTTGAATAAAATTACAGATTTCTCATTTGGGATAATGTAAGTACACAACTCAACAACATATATGACAGGTCTCGTCATTTTATGTTGTTATTTTAACGGTCTGTGCTTCAGATTCGGACAGCGACGACGGGCTGTTTGACGGTCTGGACGTGGCTCCAGTGAGGAAGAAGATGGTGCTGAACCAAGAAATAAGAAACGGTGCCTAATTATTTTAACTTCTCTCTGTAGTATTATGCAGGGCTGTCGCGGTAACTGAAATATTTGTCATGAGAAATCCTCGCAGCAAGCGAGACGTGAGAGAAAAAAAAAAGAGAAACGTCTCGGCCTGTCCGTGCTCGAGGCTGACTGACAGCAGAAATATACTGGACCAAAATAAAAAACACATATACAGCGGGTCAGCGGGATATTTGTGTGAGTCACAGGCAAAACAAGACGGTGAGATTTCGTTTTCAGACTGTGTCGGATTGTTTCTTCAGTTTTTGGATCCGGCACAGTGCTGTGAAACTTAAAACGATGTTCCTATTTTTTTTGCCGATCGCTGAATAAATACTCCCCAGTCATGAATAAAATATGTGTGTCATCTTCAGTTCCCCCTCTGTTATTCCCGACCTGCAAGAGACCTCCACGCCATTTGTTTCTCTTTGCACTCACGTTGCGTAATGAGGGAAAGCTCCGGACGTGACTGCAGCTGGAGAGATGATGAGCAGCGAAAATGTTGATGCTTCTCACCTACTGTAGTCTGTATGAAATGATTGTTATTTTATCACAACAATATATGTATATAGCACTAAAATCAGGATAAGTTATTTGCACAGAAAAAAAATGTTGCGCTAAGCCAACCTACATCACTGTGGTAGAAATTCCTTCACTGCGACAGCCCTAGCATTATGTCTCTGTGTTTGGTTTTTTTTGGGTTTATGTATGAATTGTATTGATTATTATTTACAACATTTCTGATGTGTAATTCTTAGTGAAAGCTCAGAGTCCTCAGAAAACAGCGCCCCCTGTGTCAGTGGAGGAGTCTTTTCCTCTGACGGTCTCAGACGCGCAGCCTGTTGCACGCAACTTCGTGGACTGCACCGAGTCCAATGATGAAGAGGAGGAGGAGGAGGAGGAGGAGGAGGAGGAGGTGAACACGACGATGAAGGAAACTGAAAAAAAGACGATTGAAGGAAGTGGCTCCTCTAATCCTCTGAAATGGGAGGATTTCTTCACCACGGAGACGCTGCCTGACAGCCAGAACAGCCTCAACAGCCAATTACAATCCTGCTGCTCCGTCCCAAGCTCCTCCCCTTCCTCCTCCAAAATGGCCGCCTCACAGTCCCCGGATCTGTTCAGCGACGAAGAGGAAACCCCCGACAACGACGAAAACTTCAGTCTGACTCTGTCCGCCTCTCTGTCGAATCATTCCTCCCAGAACCAGGACTCGTGTTTACCCGACACGCTGATCCTCCAACCAGAGCAGGCGGGAGACTCGAGGACCAATCCCAACGTCCAATCAGAGCCGGAGGAGCTCTCGGCGTCTCAGGCGTCGTCGTCGGACTTTGATATTCCGTGCACGCCAGAGTCCAAGATGCCGCAAGCGGATGAACTGCTGCAGTTGTACAGGAAGCTGGCGTCGGGAGAGGAAGTGGTCAGCAGAAAGGGAAGTCAGGGCTCCACGTGAAGGAAAGATTTTGGTGAGCCACATTACCTCTTTATTTCGAGCAGTGAGAACCAGAGGGGCGTCAGAGACATTTGACCAACTTTACAGGAAAGCCAAAACAAAAAAATTGTTTATTAAATTCAATCTTTAATATTAAAACTTAATAAACACGTGGTTGACAATATACCTCATAAACAATATTTTGACATTTAATTAAAAAATATATTTTTCTGTTTTTTTTTATTTTTTATTTGAAAGAAAGTCAAATGCACCTTTTTGGAACCAACATTTTACCCACAGAATTAGAATTTAATTTCTATGATTTAACCTGATAATAACCCTGACAATATGAAAAATGGGCATCTCTGATAAAAAAAAGAAAGAAAAAAAAAGCCTTACATTAATGAGTTAAAAAGTAACAATTATCCATTGTTGTAATATAAAATATCATATAATAATGCCCTGAAATGTAATTAATTTTGATAAAATATTAGTAATAATCTTTTGGTGTCATTAATGTTGTGAAACATTAATCACATTATTCGCAGTTTGGACACCAAAACTATTTGGTTAGATTTAGAAAAACTGGTTTGAGTATTTTTACAACATTACTGCACTTTACTAAGTGCACGTAGTGTTTTCAGTGTTAGGTCTTTTGGTTTTTGATTAATAACTCTAGATTAGGATTCACATGTGCCATTTTTTGCAATAGAAAGATCTCATCAAAACTAATTTTAGCCCAAAATGTCACTTACGCTCCTCTGGTTCTCACCAATCGATTTGTGCACCAATATGCTGCAAAAATGCTATGATATGCAATATAAAAACATAATGAGCTTCTATAATAATACCTCACATGCCTTACAAGTGACACCAGTCCTCTTCCACCGAACCTCCAAACCACACACGCCTCAGTATGTAAAACACACACACACACACACACACACATTTCATTCCTGTGCACTTTACCCTACATGCATTAATGCACCTGCGACTTTCCATTTCTGTTGACAGTTTGTGGTTTGTTCTGTTGGATCGATAGATGACGTTTTGTATCAAAGCATTTAAGTGTTTAATTTTAACTGAAGATCATTTTTTAAGCTTTGAAAGTTCAGATCAATTATTAGTTTGACTTTATACTAATGAAAATGTCTTGAGAGATTTTCTTATTCTTTATATTCTGTTCATTTAAAATGTTGGTCATTAAAATATTCCTGAGTTTTGTTTTCTACATTTTCAAACATTGAACACAACAAACTTTCAAACAAGAAAATAAAAAGACAACAAAAGCAACACACTAACAATAGGGTTCATCCTGTTTTTCAGGAGGATAATTCAGACACTTTTTAAGCACTTTCTATAAGTATCTAACACCAACACATTCTCTCGAAGCCTCCATCATCACATCCAGATTGTCACTATAAATACAAGTGTGAATAAAAAGTTTACAGAATTCCTTTGTACCCACAGCAATCAATGTACACATCAGTTTTGTTTGTATATTTTGCCTGGTGTGAGGTGCCAGGAGACAACAACAACAACAACAACAAAAAAAAAGAATGAGATCGTTCCATTTCAAAGAAAAGACTTTTGGTTTCGATGAGCGATTGTGTCGATGAAATACCAGATTACGCTGGAAATCAAGAACCCGGAGCCTTATAGAAAAAATACACGGATGTTTGTCTTTCAACAAGTAGATATGACTTTCGACATCTCTGCTATGCTTTAGAGCTTTATACTGATACTGGCTTTTGGAGTTAGATATCTATCAATATTTTTGAGTTAATCAGATTGGTTATTCAATTAAATGCATAAAATAAAGAAACATTTTATGCTTTTGTCCAAAGCAAGATTCTTTGAATTTGTCTATTACAGAATTGTGACCCAAGATGTGTAATAATTTCAAAAATAAACTTGTAAATACTCCCTCCTGGTGGACCAGCTGAGTAATGGCGACATTGTTTCTGTATCTTCTCACATAATTTACAGTTTCTTATCGGCCGACATGCTGATTCCAACTCTGTATCTAAAAAAAGTTAGTAGGGATGCACCGATTGTGAAATTCTTGGCCGATACCTATACCGATGTTTAAAAAAACAATTTGACACTGATGTTTTTTTTGAGGTTGTTTATTTTATTTTTATTGTTATTTATTCCCCCTTTTTTTGCCAGGGAAACAAAGAAATCATTATATAAAAAAATAACTATTTTAAAGTCATTCAACATTTCAATGAGCACAAATTCAATATAATTTAACCCTCATTCACATGAAAAATATTTTTCTTTGGGGGAAAAATAACTGCTTCAAAACACAACATTTAGCCAGCGCAAAATAAAAAACAGATAAATATCGGTCGCTGCTGTCGGTGATTGTCGTCTTATTTGCCGATTGCAGTCAGCAACAAGAATATCGTCCGATACCGATGTTCGGACGATATATCGGTGCATCCCTAAAAGTTACCACATTTTTCACATATGCTCACTGTTCATTTATTGGTGTTAAAAAATTGATCGGAGGCCAAGCAGCATGTGAAAGGATGTTTCAGCGTTACACGTCTGTACAGTCTGAATCGCCACAGTCCGAGTTGTAACGTCTCTTTCTCCACATAGATCAGGGTCTGCAGCCTGCATGCACGTGTACGACATAATATGCTTACTTTCAGCAACTTCCAGAGCAACCTACAGCTGTCTTCCCTGCTGAGCACAAAAGGTAAATAACAGCAGACTCTCTGTTTAATTATATACACACACAGCTTTAATTTCTTTACCTTGTAAAATGCCCAAAGGAGAAGACGATTGATCTCACAGCAGGAGACACTCACTGAAAACTGCAGCGTGTCCCGGAGACGCCCAGAGTCTGCAGGTTTTCATTACAAACAGACCACAAACTACAGGTGAGTACTGAAATGTGGATCCTGCCTTTATTAGTTTTGCACTGTAAAGCACTTTGTAAACTTTTAGAAAATGTTCTCTAATGTTTTTATCATTATTATAATAAAGCAAAAGTCCTTCATGTAGTTTAACAAACTTTAAAAGCCGTTACATCCAGCTGTGCTCTCTTCAAATCCACCAGACTGCTTTGACAAAAACAGTAATTTTACCTCGCAGAACACAGGAGTTGCTGGTCTTCCGCTGCCTCGATCGGTTAGTTAGTTAGTTAGTTTTTTTTTTAGTTCCCTTTAAAACACCGAAGTCACACAATAACAAACAAACTAAGCGATCGAGGCAGCGATAGAACAGCAACTCCCGTCAAAGGAGTGTGGTGACTTTCAATAGAGCGAAATAATGACTTCAGTTCTGACAGCAAGGTAAAGCGGTGAAAATATTATAAATTAAGGCATAAAAAGTGGTAATGTTTCGAAAAAAAAGTCGTAATGTTTAGAGAAAAAAGTCATAATGTTTCAAGAAAAAAGTTGTAAAGTTTCGAGAAAAAAGTCAATGTTTCGAGAAAAAAGTCATGATGCTTTGAGAAAAAAATTGTAAAGTTTCGAGAAAAAATTCAATGTTTCGAGAAAAAAGTCATAATGTTTCGAGAAAAAAATTGTAAAGTTTAGAGAAAAAAGTCAATGTTTCGAGAAAAAAGTCCCAACAAATCAAAATGTAAGGTAAAGTGATTCCAGTGTGTTTTAGTGCCGTTTTAACCATATTTTGTTGATTATCGGGATAATATTGTGAATCACAATTATTTTGGCCAGGATAATCGTATTTTTTCATATCGTCCCAAGCCGAGTGCCGACCGCCATCTACTGTAATACACTGACTGTGTATAAGTACCTCATACAACCACTCTTAAAACAATCAGAACTATCCCTTTAAATTAGTGCTATCCCCCCTCAACAAGCAGAGCTACCACAGCTTCCTCCGCTCTGTCCGCCATTTTGTGTCGATCAGCTGACAGACGCTCACTGTGACACCTGCGGCTGGCTCTTTATTCAGCAGCATGCAGCCAATAAAAGGCCAAAATGATTCGAATAAAAACCTGCAGCCTCCTCATGTAACGATCTAAACAGCACACTGTTTTAGAAGTCTGAGTCCATCTGCTTCCATTAAACATCTTTAACCAGTTTGTTTGACACAACAGGCGCCGCGGCCAGTTAAACCAGGTGGAGATGATCCTATTAAAGTCCTCACAGAGGACGCTGGGACAGAAGATTGGCTCTGCTGGGTGCTGCTGGTTCCCATTTGAGACTCGGTGAGTTCCTGATGAAAAACACTGAAGAACGCCTGCAGGCTTTCTTCTAATTCTTCTAATTCTTCTTGTTCTTGTTCTTGTTCTTGTTCTTGTTCTTGTTCTTGTTCTTGTTCTTGTTCTTCTTCTTCTTCTTCTTCTTCTTCTTCTTCTGCATAAAGGATAAAAAAACAGCAGCATGATTAATTTGCAGGGATTTATTTAACTGGTTAAAACTGAAACATAAGCACATTGTGAGTGCATGATAATTATTGTAATGACTGCATGATTTATTAGACACAATAGACAAAACACCCAGGAGGTTAGGTGCAGTATTGAATAAATATACTGTAATGACAGTTACGTAATGATCTCACGTTACTGTTAATTTGCACAGATTTTGTCTTAGAAAAGATAGAACTTTATTTATATGTGGTTTTTTTTGCATGTTTTGCAGCAGTGGCAGTACAAAGTATAGGAGAAAAGAAAAGAGAAATTTCAGAATATTTAGAGAAAAATGTTGGAATATTTTCACACAAAAAAGTTTCATATTTAGAGGGAAAAAAAATCAGAATATTTTCACAAAAACAATATTTAGAGAAAAAAGTTGTAATATTTTCACAATTGTTTTTTGAATATTTTGAGAAACAGTCTTTTGACAATGATTTAAAATATTATTATTAAAATCAATAATGCTGTATAAGTTTTTTAAAGGATTTAGAGGCTTGAAAAGGTGAACATTTCACAAGAAAAAAAGAGCTAAATTTAGAGTAAAAATAAACAATCACATGTATCTGGAATGATGGACAAAACAAACTGAAAACAAATCAGCCTGCTTTATTCCACCAGGATCATCCCCTCACTATTAATGCTACATATATTAAAAACATAATTTCTTTTAGGAGATATGACCTATATTATGATGATTTTCACACCGTACTGACATTAAAGATCTCCTCCAGACACATTTTAAAGAATGTAAAAATACTCTGCTGTGGTTAATATTTTAATTAACATGGTTTTCCTACAAAAAAAGGAAAAAAAAAAAACCTCTGAAAAGGGACTGGAAGCACATCTACTCTTCTCCCTCATTAAGAAATTTTTGATCTGGCCTCAAGCCCCGCCCACCACCGCTGCCATAGTTACTTTAGTCGATTTGATTGGTTCCTTGGTACATATGATGTCATAATGTTTTTAAACAGCGAAGCAAAGAGCAGGACAAATGAGCAAAGACACGGGTATGGCCCTTTAACCTTCTGACGTTACATCATAGCTCTCATTAAGGAAAAGGCAGAGAGAAACAGGAGGAGGTCCACACACACACACACACACACACACACACACACACCTGTCTCTTCATTAAAATTAGAGTCCGTCCCCCCACAGCGGCCTCCTGAGGGACAACAAGTCTCTCTCATGCTCTGCGGAGGACAGTTTCATTAATTAACACACATCAAATATTAAATTTAAATGCACTTGTAGCACACACAAAATATAAAATACATAGACAGTACTTATATGTATGTATACACACACATACACACACACACGTTAGGATCACAAAGATAAAAAAACAAACACGCAGAATGAGAATGTGATCATCAGTGTTTTCTTTCTCCCATGCTCTCATGACCCTGGAGACGCAACAGGAAATTGTGTGTGTGTGTGTGTGTGTGTGTCTGTGTGTGTGTGTTATTAGGAATTGGATATGTAGTATACCGTCATGTGAGCATGCTGCCTCACACCAAATGCAGAAATTAAACAGAAGCATATTTTGTTCTCTAAAAGAAAACAATCTGGTGATTCATTCTGAGGCCGCATCGACATCACCACGTTTTCATTTTAAACCAGCGTTTTAAAACGAAAACAATCTCCATCTACACAGGCGTTTTTAGCACCGTATCAGAAATAATCTCCATCCATATAACACGCCTGAATCTCGCATGACCAGTCGCGTACACTGGCCGGTGCAAACAGGAAGCAGATTGTCTGCTGGAACTGTTACTGAAAGTAAGAGACGATAAAGGCGGCGGAAAACAGAGATTGGGAGTCGTTGCAAAACAAATACAACGACATATAACCGGGAGCATTATCTATTGGCAGAGGAAGCCATAGCAACGGAAGGATGTATGTAGTAGAGCTGGTACAATTCACTTTTCTCCCGATTCTGTCACGATTCTCGGGTGCCGATTACCTTGGAAAATCTCAAAATTGACACAGAAATAATGTTTGATTTTGTGACTGTATGTAGTCAGAGACGTCCTCGACTCAAACGTATCGCTCGTTGTCAGGAATTATTTAATATTTTCCAGCAAACTGTAAAATCAAAGAATTTCCCTCACAATTTAGTGGTATTTTCTTTTTAATTTATATAGGGACACATGTCACTTGTTTTATGCCGCTTGTGAAAATGCATTCTAGCTTCACTGTGTTTTTTCTCAGAAAGGATATGACATCACGTTAACTCAAAGACTGTCACAATAAAAGCGGTAGCTTCCTCCTACCTCTGCATTGACTAAAATGAAGCAATTTAATTGATTCTTTAAAAAACAAATCGATTTTAAAAAGCATCCCAAAGAAATCGCGATACTTAGGTGAATCTTGGGTGAATTTTTACTGATAAGACTGATTGACATGGGTGTCCCGGTCATTGTTTCCAAAGTTCTCCGTGTCCGTCCGTTTACACTACAACACAACTCGGGAGTTTCCAAACTAAAACAGGCAGAGCAGCGTTTCCAAACATCTCAGTTTTAGAGGCTCAGAGTAGTGTGTACGCGAGGCATTGACGTAGCAAAATATATACACGTTTTAAAACAGAAACGTAGTAATGTGGATGTAGCCTCAGTGACAGAGCATGTGCCCCATATACAGAGGCAACACATTCTCAGGTCGTATAATGAATACGAAAATGTATGCACAATTGTTTTGCGATTGTGCGTCCGTGTGTGTGTGTGTGTGTGTGTGTGTGTGTGTGTGTGTGTGCGTGTGTGTGTGTGTGTGTGTGTGTGTGTGTGTGTTACCTCTGAGTGATCCTATCTGTACTGTAGGAATGTTGCTCAGGTCTGCAGGAAATCCCACATACACACCTCCATAGTTCCTTTATGCACACACACACACACACACAAACACACATCATACAAAAATTTAA
>JAOVVB010125285.1:0-12409 GCA_028570985.1 Heterobranchus longifilis | reverse complement strand
AAACTTTCTGTCATTCTGTCTAAACAAGCCATCAAAATCTATTTCTGAAAACATTTTATGCGAGAAATAGGCAACGCGAGTCAACTTTATGCAAATGCAGACCGGCGAAAACGCCCGACGATCCCCCTCCAAACTCGCCGCCACGCTCCCAGCGAGAGGAGGCGAGGGTCAAAGGGAGGTGTGGCTGCTGAGCCGCTTTGTTTTGGTGTACATGGAAGCATTTTATGCTTGATTTCCGCTACATCTGAAACACATCCAGAAAAGCTTTTCAGAAACATACAATGAGAATCAGAAGCCTAAAACCTTTCCATGGTCTGGTTTCAGATTGAACTTTTGGCAGTGAGGCAGAAAGAAAGAAGTTTGTGCAACTCCACAGTTGGTGCTTCAGTTTGGTTGCTTCAGATAAACTCTGTGTGACTTGTTTCCAGTGGATCGGTTCAGGATAACTTTGAGTGGATGTTCTGACTGAATATTTCACGAAGTGACGAAGGAGAGCTCTCTCTGGGGGTCCGAGTATTAATGCTTCAGTGGGGTGGTTTGCTGGCTATAAATCCCAGGAAGTCCTTTTTTTTATTTCATGCTTGCTGAACTGTTGCTGAACTTTGGCTCTCTCCGGCAGAATAGTTTGGAAAAGTCAGTTAAGTTTTGCTGTCTTTTAAAGCGGGTACAGGGACTCCTTCAACTTTGTGTCAAGGAAGGGCTATTTTTTTTTTTCACATTTCTTCCAATATTTGCCCGTCTGCTACCCCTCCTGGTGTCTGCACACAAAGTCTAACAAAAGAACATTGTGAAAACCAAATAGCACTTGAAAATTTATTTGGAAGTGAAAATTAAATGAACTTGTAATTCCCAGCGTCTTGATGTTACTTTTGGCTTTATTGTTAACTGAAGCTGTGTTGTGTTTTAACATCATTACTGCTGCATTAAGCTGCTGCCTCCTGTCAATCACTCCACAGCCACAGGACAAAAAACAGAAAGCCTCTGCCAGGAAATAATTCCTTTAAAAAAAAAAACAGCTAAAGGCTGTATTGTCAATGCCACCTCTTTATTTATTTTTTTAGAGTGACTTGTGTCCTTGGCACAGCAGTTAATTTCAAGCTATGTTTGAAGCACAACTTGCACATTTTAAAACCCAAGTATAGGTTATGAAATCAGGGGGTGCAGCGGTGACACAGGCGCAAAACATTCACCCAGCACTGCAGAGACCTGGGTTCTCAATAACAACACCGCAGACTGGGTTCCAAAGAAAACGTTTGGCTGTGTTTGCGAGTGGGAAGCTGTTGTTGCATCACATCTGGCTCACCGGATATACAGTGTGGGTATAAAGCCTGCCATTGGGCGCATCTCTCACAAGGCATTATTTTCCCTTTTCGCAATCTCCGCTATTTATTTTGCAAAAGCACCACCGCTGCAACCTGGGCTTACTGCCGCCCAAGAACCCAGGGTTCCTATGCAGTGTGGAAAAGTATAGAATTTGATTTTAGTCATTTCCAGGTCTGGATAAGTTTGGAAAAACAGAAAAGAGAGTATAGGCATGGGACGATATGAAAATTTCATGTCACGATTATCCTGGCCAAAATAATTGTGATTCACGATATATGCATAAAACTCTTAAAACACACTATGTGGACACAGGCCCTAAGTTAACACAGAGAGGAAACAATAGCTTATGTCTGCATCAGACTACACAATATTTTGGCCTTTTGAGATTTATTGTGTCAGGTCTGGCAACATGGTAGAGTACACATTGGATGGACATCATCCATCTTACAGTAGTCTGCAGAAAAATTCTCCCTGCTCCTATGAGCATCACGAAACACGTCATAGAAGTTGTCAAACTAGATAAGAGAGGATAAAAAGATTCTGTCATGATGCTGCATCCATTGTGTTCCACTTTGATACACTACAGGGAATAAAATGAGAACTTTTCATGCCGAGGCCACACTGTACTCAGATCCGGGCATTAGTCTACTCGTTCTGATGGTGAACAAAGTGTAAATGTGATTTGAAGTGACTGATGGTTACCAGCATTTAAGGACTTCCTATATTACTTAAACTCACATTTCTTATTGTGCAAGGTTTTAAAGACCAAACCACAGGACAAGTAAACTAGTCACAGACAATTTAAATATTAAATGCATTCTTGTTTTTATCAGGAATCTCTGTAGTCTTAATGGTGGATAAAAGCAAGAAGGGAGGTTAGATCCCACTGTACACAGTGCTAAAGCAGGATAAATACACAACGAGGTCTCCATTGACTGCTACTCAACCAATCTACCTCAATGGTCTCCCTAAAGCCTGGACCAATAAATAAACCTGTGGCTCAGAGAGATAAACCCCTGCGGGCATCGCTAATACACTCTGATGTGTTTAGCCAAGCGCAGAGTAGGGGAAGACCTGCTGTGACTCCTGGGCATGATGGGTAGAAATAGAAAGAGAGAGAGAGAGAGAGAGAGTAACCACAATGTGATCACAGTCCGGCTCTGCGGCTCAATTTCACACCTTAATGAGTATTGTCAGGAGGATTGGGATTCCAGACCTCCCAGCTCCTTGGACGGCCTTCAATAGGAAACACAGCAGCTGCCAGCTTTATGTACTGTATACAGTGCTAGCTATTCAATTAAATTAATTAAATTACAGTGAGTCACTCAGTATGAACTAAGACAGGGTTCCTGCAGAAAAGGGCATTGCATTCATTGATCTCAGAAATAAGGCCTTAATTGGTATTCAGATGTCTTAAGTCAATCTTTCGAAAGTCTTAAAGTCGAGCTTTAGATCACATCTCTGCAGTCCTGCCCAATGAAAGTCAGAGATTCGAATCAGTTGCAGATGCCTCAAGTCGACTGAGATTATTCAAGTCGTTTATTTTTTATTTATGTATTTTTGTCTGTCAGTGTGCAGTGGGTACACAGGGCTGTATAGTGGTAAAGGAGTGGTAGAAAACACATTTAATTTCCTATAAATTCTTTACGATAAAAGTGGCCTGTTATTTTGTTATTTCAAAACTTTTATTGTGAAAAAATCGGGAAATAGCTCTTCCGCAGCGCGCTTGATCATTGCTGGTTTTCGCAAATCTAGGGTTACCTTCTAGACACGACCATGGCACTTAACACACAACAACTTCTACAACTAAAAGCCAAAATGAAACAGACACAATTCTGAGTCAGGTACAGCCCTAATACACATTATACATGTACATACACAACACATTAATGAAATGGAATACAGAAATGTAATTATAGTCTTTTTTTTTTAATTTTCCCCCATTTTCTCCCCAATTGTACTTTGCCAATTCCTCCTGCTAAGCTGTCCCAGTCGTTGCTCTGCTGATCTGGGGAGACACGTGAAGTCGCCAGCCACTTGTTGTCACCTGACAGCGAGGAGTTTCACTGGCAGGAGGTAACACGTGGGAGGATCACGCTGTTCTCCCCAGTTCCCCTGACCAGGACACAAATCCCTATCCACCTTCCCACCCACAGACACGACCAAGCTGAAGCAACACGGGGCTCGAGCCTGCAACCCTCGTGTTGGTAGGCAGGGAATCTCCCACTGCGCTACCCGGGCACTCAATTATAGATCAGATCTAACGTTACTTGTGTCATAGACAGGGACAGGGACAACTGATTTAGTATGAATAGCTTGCTAAAAGTTTGCTTGCATTGTTTAAATGTCGGCTAAAAGGAGTGAAGATATAAGTAATGTTAGCCAGCAGAGCAAAGCTATTTCACAAAGCTAACATATTAATTTCCACCTCTCACAGACTACACCGACCTTTTTAGTGAACATGAACAATTGGGTGACATACTGTCGCCCTTTCATTTCTCTCTTTTCTTTTTCTTTTGTTTCTTCGTTTTTGGAGACCTGCTTTTGATTTAGGAGGCTGAGACATGATGCTCCAGCACTCCTCATCGACACACACTTACTGCTAACAGCGCAGCTTTGTGTCTGCTCTGGGTGCAGGACCGAACCATTTCATGTAAATAGAGGGGATGGGGTTGGATAATACAGAGGCTCTCTGGATGTTTCTTTTTTGTCAAAAACAAGAAAGAAAAAAAAAGAAACCTTTAGTTGTATTAGTACATTGTGAATAAAATATTATATTCATGGTGATCAGTTAATCTTTTTTGTATTGAAAGAAATGATCTAATATTCTAGTATATTATATATTCTGTCAGTCATGGTTTTTTCCCCCGCTTACGGTGCACCTGGGCAGTGATATTACAAAAGAAACAAAATTCTGGCATTTGAGGATGAATTTGTCTCTATGTCTCTGAGTAATGTCTCAAAAAATCCACACATAAATGATTACACAGGTGATGCATAAAATAAATAAAAGCTGAAGCACCGCTGCTGTTTTTCCTCTGAGCAGGTGGGAAGACTCCAGTGTCCTCTGTTGCTGGTTGTAGGTGAGGACGATCAGAACTGGCCGGCCTACGAGTCTGCAATGGACGTGAGTTTACTGACATGACGACATCCTGTGTGAATAACAATCTTGTTCCAGATGTTTGAAGTCTCAGGATTAAACTTTACTGTTTGCTGAGAGGAAGATATGGAATTACAAAACGGCCGATATTAAATAAAAAGATAAAACACTAAAAATAAATGAATCAGTTAATAAATAGAGTAACATATGTAAATCAACCAACACTGTAAAATAATTCATGAGCTTATTAAAACTCAATTGTTTCATTTATTTTTATTTACATACTAACATTTTATTGAAATTCATATAGTTATGGTAATAATTTACCTAATGGCAACCTTGCCAAAAACTGCAGTTTTTTGAATGGCCACTTGAGGCTGGCTCCAAAAGTGAGTCAATCCCAACTTCTCCCTCCCCCCGGTCACCTAACGTTCCAGTCTGAATTTAATTTAGATCACACTGACGCAATGAGATAATAATGATAATGATAATAATCATGAGATTATAATTCCCCACACCGCTGTTGCAAACAGTGCACATATTTATAATTTAAACACATTAATAAGAATAAAGAAATAGCCCAGATAAGTAACATGAAATATATAATATTCATGTATATGTATATATTGTAAATTAATCATAATAGTAATAATAATTTAAAGAAGAAGAGGGGAAAAAAAGAAAAAAAAGCTAGATAAATAAACAAAAGAAGTTAGTAAAGAAAAACTAATAAAATTGGAAAAATCCTCTGACACACACACACACACACACACACACACACACACACACACATAACCTAACATTATATCCTGTATTTATTGTCTGTGCTTGTTTTGCTTTTGTTGATCGGTTAATGTTCCGTCTCTCATCTTGTACTTGTTTTGTTCTGCTTTTTGTTAATGCTTGTACTGTCTGCATGAAGACAATATTGACTGCAATAAACAGTTTTTCTTAAAAACATTTTTTTAAAAAGGGTGCACTGGTGACGCAGTGGTAGAGCACGCACCCCATATACAGAGGCTAAAGTCCTCACCGCAGCGGTTCCCGCCTGTGGCCCTTTGCTGTCGTCCCCTCTCTCTCAACCCTTTCCTGTCAATCTTCAGCTGTACTATCAAAGCCAAAAAAAAAAAATCAAAAAAAAAAAGAACAGCTGTTCAGGGCCGGTCTGTCTTATCGCTCGTCAGTGAGAAAAGACATTGATCCTGCTCTTTGATCCTCTGCGCGGAGCGGCAGAGGAGTTTGTCGACAGGGAAGAAAACAGGAAAAGGGAAATTGGTCACCTTTCTTTTTTCCAGAAAAATAAAGTTAATCCACTGTGGTGTTACAGGGAAAAACTTTACCAGTCATCCGTTGATTTAACTGGAGCGCATAAACAAAGTTAAGTTAATCTTATACTGCCGTGGCCAAATGGTGGGGTTAGATAAACATGAACTCCTCAAAACTTGCACAAAGTTACAGATCTCTTTACAGCACTGTAGCAAATACCAGAGAGAATGATGTAGAAGAAAACCGCTCTCTGTATAGACAGAGAGGTCTGCCCCGGTCGCTGGGCCAAGTCGACCAATGGCAGTGGAGATCTGGGTGCAGTGGATGTTTTCACACCTAGATGTTAGGAAGTATGGACTGCTGGGAGATTGAGTTCAATGACTGTTTCTTTTGTTGTTAGAACAAAGACAGCATGGTTTCTTCAATCGCCATTATGGAGGCTTTTAGGAGAGACAGAGGCCTTGTAGAGACCCTACAAAAGAAAAAAGAAACACACCATGAAACCTTGTGAGAAATTTGAGAGGAGCTTTTTTTACTTCCTGTTTTCCAGATGAAGGAGATGATGGAGCGGGCGGGGAACAGCCACCTCCTGACTGTCCTGTCGTACCCGAACACCGGTCACCTGATCGAACCTCCGTTCTCACCTTTCACCCGAGCCAGCAAATTCATAACAGTCTCTGCACAAGCACGTCACAAGGGTAGGTTCACCTTTAGACCGGGAAGCTTTATCTCTCAATGATTTGACGTTAAGGTGCCGAAATCAGGACTTGAGTTTTCAGGTTTGACGGCTGTGTCTGTTTCCTGTTGTCTTTGCAGTGGTGGTTCTGTGGGGCGGAGAGATGGTGGCACATTCTCGCGCTCAGGAAGACGCCTGGAGGAAGATGCTGGTCTTTCTGAGGGAGAATCTGTACGGTGGCGCAAACCCTGGTGCAACTTCATTTTCCCACCTGTAACCAAGGCAACAGCTAATCATTATAGAGTCGCTAAGTGGGAAGAGCTACTTCAGGAGCCTGTGGTTTAGGAAGTAAAAGTCACGTTAATTGAATTGAATTTATCCCTACAGATAATGTTATGTGACTCACAGTTGATTACAGTTTTGATGGACATGAGATTTTCCTGATTGAATCATCAGATCAAAAAATGAATTACTGTTGGAAAATATCTGGCAGCGACCAAACATTTTCATTGGTCACACCGGTGTGCTGGATTTAGCAGGTCTGTCTGTCTGTGCCGTTAATTTTATTTTTTTTCCCCACCCATGGGTGAGAAAAAAAAAAAGGCATGCGTATGTGGGAATCTGCGCCCTGCAGTCCTCCTCGAGCGACATCACAATGTAAAAACATGCCGCTCATTCAAAATGAAGAGAACTATAGATTTTTTATCAAGGATAATGCTGCGGTGCCTGTTACACCTGTCCCTGGCCCTGAAAGGTCCAGCTCAGACCCGACATCATGGGCGGAGGTAACCGCTCCACCACCCTGTCCCTGGTAAGATGTCCTAATCCTGACCCAACATCATCAGTGGCGGTGACTCCGAGCCAGAGCCTACCACATACAAAAAAATACAAAATATATGCCTATCTTTTCACAAAGAATGGTTTGTTCAATTTCCTTGGCTCAGATGTGAAAGAACGGCCAACATTATGCATTGCATTTATTGTAAAGAGTGCAGCCAAAGCATGTTGGGAACAGTGCTTTTGCTGTCAGAGCATCAACGTTCCAAATTAAAACGTTAAAAAAGCACAATGTCTCCAAGAAACACGTCCTGTGCCGTGACAGCAAATGGAATTAACGAGGAGTCAGAAATGATGATAAAATGTAACACTGCTTATAATATAGCCAAAGAAGAGCTACCTTTTATTAAATTTAAGTCACAGATCATATGATTATTACAATTTCTTATCTGTACTGTGATTTAAATAAAGAAAAAAGATTCATCTGCACCTTTAATCCTCTTTACAATCATAAATAATGAGAAATTACCAATGTGTATTGGAACTGAGAAAAAAGGTAAGACTTTAAACATATTATTGTAGCAATTTTGGATGCTAAATTATGTGCTGGTGCACCTAAATGAAAAAGTTAAGCGCACCAGTGCAACCAATGTAAGAAGTTGTCTGGAGCTCTGTCTGGCAGTAATACTAATAATAATAACAATAATAAAAGCTTTATTTATAGGCTCTATAGCACATTTCAAAAACAGTAAAAAACACAATTAAATAAATTAAGATAAAATGTTATTTTACAAACAAATGGAATAGAAATATAGTTACAATGCAGTCATACGTTGTTGCTCCAAATGCAATAAAGTTTATTTATATCAATATATATTAGAAATTACAAAATGCTTTGAAAATAAAAAATGAAGAAACACCTGGTGTATCCATCCATCCATCCATCCATCCATCATCCATCCATCCATCATCCATCCATCATCCATCCATCCATCCATCCATCCATCCATCATCCATCATCCATCATCCATCATCCATCCATCATCCATCCATCCATCCATCCATCCAACATCCATACAAATGTAAATCAGGTCCTAACCCTAGTTACCATGGTTACCAAAGTTAGATTTCAGACTGAGGAAGTTTCTGTAATGCGGCCCCTGTATTTCATATGGAAAAAAAGTTATACTGGTATAAATATTTGATACATTTTGGGTTTTTTGCAAACAACCCTCAAATTGACATAGCTGTATTAGTCATATCCATAGACTGTATAAATCATATTGTTAAACAAGTATGCTGAACAAATCTGTGATTGAATTGTTTACAATTTGCTTTCTGTGTGGAGATTTCTCTCTGGTGACAAAATGATCTTTGATTTTGGGGGAAAGAGTAAATCCTCAGTCTGACTGTGAGATATTAAAACCAGCTGAGGAATGAAGCATTTCAGCCATCTGTTGTCACTTTAAGGTTAACGCAGCTCCACAAACATGTTGTGTTTAAATAACATGAACGCATCATGTGACCTGATGAAGAAACTCCACGTCTGTTGTTTTGGACAAATACTCCATCACAAAGATTTCCATATTCGTTAATTTCTGCTTTGAGTCTGCCAGTGGTGGAATGTAACAGAGTACATTTACTCAAGTACTGTACTTAAGTACAAATTTGAGATATTGAGAGTATTTTCCTTCCCTGACACTTTATACTTCTGCTCCATTACAATTCAGAGGAAAATATTGTACTTTTTTACTATTTATTTGACAGATTTAGTTACTAATTACTTTTAGAGCTGCAATAATTAGTCGACTAATCGATTAGTCGATCAACAGAAAAATAATCGCCAACTATTTTGATAATCATTTAAAGTAATTTTTCATGCAAAAATATTTTTCACTCAAATTGGAGATTTCCTGTTTTTCTCTGTTTTCTATCATATTAAATTGAATAACTTTGAGGTTTTCTCTGTTTTATATCATATTAAATTGAATAACATATATATAAAATAACATACATTAAATTATTTATGTGGAGTTTTAGACAAAACGAGACATTTAACGACCACCTTGGACTTTGAAAAACTCAAATGTGTAGATTTGCTGCTTTTTCTTTTAATTATTTTTAATAATTTAGAGTTTTTCTGAATTGAGTACTTTTACTTTTAATACTTAAAGTACATTTTCTTGGTTGTACTTATATAATTTTACTTAAGTAACATTTTGAATGCAGGACCTCTACTTGTAACAGAGTATTTTTACAGTGTGGTATTAGTACTTTTACTTGAGTAAAGGAATCTGAATACTTTGTCCACCTCTGGAGTGTGCACATGGGATTTACTGACTAGAAGAAAACACAAAATATTACCAGAACTTCAAACACGGTACATGAATTCACTGCAACAGCATCTGACGTGACATTTTTCATGTGCTTGTCTTTATCAAACGTCCTGTGTGTGTGTGTGTGTGTGTGTGTGTGCGTGCGTGTGTGTGCGTGTGTGTGTGTGTGTGTGTGTGTGCTTGTGATATAAGGGTACCCTCATATTCCAGCATTCCCACTGGCGCTTTGTAAAATTAAACTATTGTTGCTGCATTGTAAAGCATATCCGATCTGTGTGTGTGTGTGTTTGTGCGTCCTAAATCATTTCTGGAAAAGTTGCATGTGGGACGTCTGCCTCCTTAAAGGAACTCCATCCTGAAAGGCTACTTCCAGTTCATTACAACTTGGATCTTATTTTTGTAGTTTGGGTCATCATTCCCACTGATATAAATAACATCGTACCCTCCGAGATATCTGAAAACTGTCCGTTATAAATAGCCGTCACAGTTTACAGACAGATTTCCCCGTTTCAACTTTGACCTACAGCGGTCGTTTGTACGAGCAGCTTGTTACGACACATTTTTACATTTTATTGTTAGGCCGTATTAATTATGACGGGAGCAAAGCAGGAAGTCACGTAACGTAGTATTAAGAGCGAGAAAGTCCAAACAAACACAGGACTTTGACCCTGGAGACTGGTGTCCCGTTTGAGACGAGTTATTTGAACTTTTTAGGTTTTTATTTTAGGGAACAAACAGAACTACGTCACATTCTACGTCACATGCGTAATTACGTCATGTAGATCCAAGTGAAGTAACGTAACGGGTGTAGCGATCTGAACCCAAACCACGATCTTTTTTCGAAAATAATCACGTGTTTTGGTGCCATGAAACCTAACGTTAACGACGTGTTTAAAACCTGCGACTGTATATCTTTGTCTTACTTTTCTCCTTTTCTCTTCACTTGTTCTGTTTTCACTTTACTACACAATAAAACTTTTTTTTTTTTAACTGCGATCTGCGATTTAACTTGATCTCCTGTCACCGGTAGAGTTACTAATTTAGGAAATGCTTGTTTAGGTCGTATGGTTTGGAAGACTTGTTGGACATTTTAGGTGCATTTTCTTTCAGGTTTACTTCCAGATTAGATAATCTTGTTTCGCAGTTGATTTGATCTGATCATCTAACTGCCTCGTCAGACTTTTTTTTTTTGCCATGTCACCATGTTCTCAGATCTCAGCAGTTGACTTAGCGAGTACATAACAAACAGAAACTATAACTTCATCTATGAAGATAAAACC
Organism: Heterobranchus longifilis; assembly: GCA_028570985.1. NCBI lineage: Eukaryota > Metazoa > Chordata > Actinopteri > Siluriformes > Clariidae > Heterobranchus > Heterobranchus longifilis. The sequence continues at coordinate 1,651 of JAOVVB010125285.1, read as the reverse complement.
CAAGGTGCAGTATGCAGGATTTCCTTTATCTGTTTAAGTAGTTCTGAATGAATCTTGCTGTGCGCCTACATGCATCTTCCATTGTGCATTCACCTCCACAACCGTGCAGGCGCCCACGTCCCCGTCGCTCATCGCCCCTTTAGTCCAAAACAGCCTTTTTAGCTGTTTACCCCAAACAAAACAAAGTGCGGACAGACGCGCGAAAGTACTCTCTTCTCGCACTCAGCCTCTCTCCATCGACCTCGGCCTCTCTCCTCTGCCCCCGATCAGCCGCCTCCCTCCCATTTATCTGCATTAGCCAAACTAATGGCGGCCCGGCTACCTGCATCGATCTTCGCCCCGGTGGAGTGAGATGTGCTGAAACACGCCTTTATGGCTTGCCCTTTAGGGAGTGCAGCAACAGTCCGACCTATCCTCGCCGATCTATTTGTGACACCCCTCCCCAGCACCCGGCGTGGCCCTGAGTAATGACGACTTAATAAATGGTGACACGCCGTTGGCGGTGGAATGAGATGCCCATTGACAAGAGGCTTTCAGCGCCTGCCGGTAAAAATAGAAGAGGACACGAGACACCCTGCTTATGGGGACACAGCGGATAGGGGATAGGCGTCAAACAGGTCTGTGTGTGTGTGGCGAGTGTCAATGTGCTGTTACTGATATGATGGTGTGTCTTCATCCGGTGGTATGGGAAGCGCTGTTAATGTTCTGTGGGATGTGTGTTAGAGAAAATGATTATGGTAACTCGAACCCAGATGTCTGTTTTTAACAGAGAACATCGGAAACGTCCCACCCTGTACACACACACACACTGCCCTTCGACCCCCCCACCGCCCCCCACCCCTTCTTTAGCACACGCCTACGAGCTCACATGCTAACTGTCCCCGAGGCCGTCGCCACTGCGAGCACAGAGTAACTAATTGCTGTTTCGATAAAAGACGCACGAAGTTCAAGGTCCGTACTGCCGTCGCTTCCTTTATGTCACGGGAGTTCCTCTTCCTATTCACTTCCTGTTCTCAAAAAAAAACGCCTCCTACTCCACGTTACGGGAGGTCACACGGCAAAACCCCTGACTCAGCAAACGTCCAGGAAACACGGATGAGGAAAAGGTGGGGGATAGTCGGGGAAAAACGGGCGGAGGGACAGAGGAAGAACAGTAGCAGGGAGTGGGTGTTATGACAGAGCAGCATTTCAGTTTGTGAGGAGGGCAAGGCCTTAAAGCTGCTCAGTTTGTGAGGAGGGCAAGGCCTTAAAGCTGCTCATTTAAGGCAAAAAGACTAGAGTGAGTGCGTTTTCGTCAACGCATTCTCGTAAACCGTTCTTATGTTTAAATACATGGCCCGGTCGTGTGATAGACACGTCAGTAACGTCGAGATTAACGTCGTGAAACGGGAATAATTCGGTAGGTTTAGACAACAACAACACTTTGTTAGGTTTAGGCAACAATGGTTCTTTAAAAAACACTGGGATTGCAACAGGGAGCCGAAGGGATGAAGTCTTTTTGTAGGACAACCCGGAAGTTAGCGTCGCCATGGGTTCCCTCGTCAAAAAGCCTATGAGATTTTTTAAATGGATTTTGGATCATTGTAGAAAATAATCTCTGTGGGGAACACAAGTTTATGATTCTTAGACGTTTTGTCTAGCAAGATAATCT
>JAOVVB010125274.1:0-12410 GCA_028570985.1 Heterobranchus longifilis | reverse complement strand
ACCACCAAGCAGCATCTCTTTGTTTTTGGTCCTTTTGTAGATCTGCACACTCTGCACTTTAATCGGCCTTGTGATCTCAGATAATTAACTAACACTGTTTTCTGCGTTTGTGACGTCGACCGTGACACACTATGAAGAAAAAAAACAGAAAGACATACTCAATTAAATTTTATTTATAGTTTCATATCATAACAAATGTTATCTCAGGACAGGTTTCATACAGAGGCAGGTCTAGACCACGCTCAGTGATTTACAAAGTCCCAACATCTCCCAAGAGCATGCGTTTCGAACAGCGGCGAAAAAAAACTGCCATACTCGTCTATCGCCTGTTTTTAGCAGGTTTTCCCATGTTTAAAAAAACCTGCATCTGTGTGCTAATTTGGGTGGAAAAGAGGTATAAGTTGAGTTAAAAAAGAAAGACTTGCAATGGCAATTCAAAGTGTGGAAAAAACCTTCAGATTTTGCAACTCTATTGGCCCTTTAGTGTGCTTACAGCTGCAGTTTGTTTGACCAGTCAGTGAATAAGTGTGTCCGTACCGGTGACGACATGTGTAGTTAAAGCTCAAAGCAAAGCTGCGGCTACAATACCTTCTGGACTGCTCGTGCTAAAAATGCATGCATTCACGGTAGAGTACCAGGATTTGGATGAAAGCTTCCACCCAAATTGAGTGTGTTGTGTAAAAACGAGCTCCCTGCCCTGCCCTGCCCCGGCCGGGCCGGGGGCCGGCTGCGTGCACTTCAATAGTCTCCTCTACCACCCATGAGGTGGTGCGCAAACACCCCGGGAGGTTTTTTTTTTTTTTTTTTCCTTTCTTCACTTTCACAATCCCGCAGGCGCCCTCACTGACTGGCATCTCATTAGGAGAGCTGGGCGCCGTGCTCGTGTGTTCGCCGCCAGACAGGCCACGCCACAGGCTGCATGCTAATTGCGGAGGCGTAGCCAGCATGAGACGACCTTGTATGGTAAAAGAGGAAGGAGGCAGAGAAGTGGTTTAGTTTAACGTCTGGTGGGCAGGGGGCTCTCCTCCGCAAAAAAAAACGCGTCCGTCCTGACCTTGGGCAGCAAAGTCGGCCAAGTCTGACCGCTCACTGGAGTAAGATCATAAAGCGGAAGTCTCATTAAAAAATAAAAAGCAACGCAGTGTGTAATGTAAGCAGTAAGCGCTTTACTTATCACACAGTGTTATATCACAGCATGTAATGAGTGAAGCATCTAAGTGAGTGACATTATTCTGACATTAATTTGCTGCTTATCGTAACTTTACTACGATCTCAAAGACTTCACTTGTGCTTTTGCTTGACAACTCATTAGGTTCAAGACTTCAAGTGAAAGTCACATTCAGAAACACGTTCTGACAGTAATTTAGCACATCTTGGCAGCGATATGTACTTTCACCTTTCGTGACATTAATTTACAACATGTCTCAGCTGTATTACAGTTTTGAGGTTTGGGTCATCCTTATAAAGGGCGTGTAATTTGCATTGAACATGAAAAGCTACTTAGTAATCCCTGAATATCAATGACACCCAAGGGCTCTTTTTTCTTTTATTTGGCAAGTAGATGTGGACTTCTCATGCAGCCTGGTCTCCCGAAAGGTCGCATGAATAACACACCGATTTTTTTTACGTCATTTCGCGTGGTATCACAATGGTTTTCCTGGTTTTCCCTTGATTTTTGTGGTTCTACCATGGGTAAGTAGGCTACGCAGTTAAATGGTTTCTTTTCTTGCCTGGTGCCACCGGTTACGACGTAATGTCGATGTAGTAATGTGATGTACGATTGCGAGTCAGCGCGTGGTGTTTTATTTTGAAAAGACGCTCAAAGCAGCAACACTGGAAGTGAGGAGACGTAGTATAAAGATCGAGAAAGCCCGTTTAGGGTGGGAGGGAGGGTACTGCTGTTGGTGTCCCATGTGCAGCGAGTTTTTTTTAAGTTAACCGTTGATTTTGGTTATTTATGTAACTTGCGTGCGTAAGTTCATTTAGGTAACAAACGTCCTTATTTCAACCAAAACCACAATGTTTTTCTAAACTTAACCAAGTTTTGCTTTCAATTCACAACGTTAACCACGTGTTTAACACGGCGCCCGTAGTGAAGCGTCATATGTTGGCGTGTAAAAGTGACGGCAAGGGTTCCTGAAGTCGGGAACAACAGGACGTAAAATGACACGTGAAAAGCTTCAAATGCGTTGACACGTGACACGCGTGCCATTTAAACGCTTTCCCATGAGATCACGCTGTCTCGTGACTTGTGTATTTCAAACGCTGAACCCTGTCTGGCTCTGTCTGTAATTTCATCATAACCTCTCCACACCAATAACACGACCTTTTGGCATCTCAGCACTCACATCTGACAGGTTTTCTCAAGTCCTGAGATTAAATTCCAATCAATGACAAAACACGTCAACACTTGAACGGAGAGGGATAGAGGAGAGTCTGGAGTGTGTTTCTGTCCAAAAAAAAAAAAAAAACGGTCAAGTATGGCCAAGTATGCTTTCCTCAGTAATAGTGATAGGTGGCCTTGTGGAGGAAACAATGGCTCACACTTGAATCCTGGCCAACTTTAATGTAATTCCTGCAAATAAAGAATATGTGTTGTGTGAGAGAGAGGGAGAGACTATAGCTGCCTGTCTGTTTTAGTGCCATTAGTTCCTCCCTGCCACTCATTGATAAAGAGGCGCTGCCATCAGCCAAACCAGCCATCTCCTTCAGTCCTCATTAAAATGTCGTCATATTAAAAAATAATTTCAGGCCTCTGCTGATGAGCCTTTTATTGCCTTCATGAAAATGTTCTCACTTTGGAGTCGACGGGAGAGAGAAAACCTTCAATGAGTAATGAAAGCGGGAGAGAAAAAGAGAGGACGGAGGAGATAAGGGTGATTTGTTGCATACTTTGGGAGGATGGTTTTGATTTTTAGACCATTAATAATTTCTTCATTTAGTTGCTCTACATAAACATATTTTCGTTACAGTAAAGAACAAACACTGGCCATGAAGAAAGTGAGTTTTTATCCTGACATGAGCTCAAGAATGCCTTTTATAATCTTTATCATATAAAAATAATAATCTAATGCAGCATAAAGAGACTACATGGATTTGAGCTACTCAAACACACCAGTTTTAATAACATACACAAATATCCTATTTTCCATGGACCCTGTATCATTATTATACTCGTGTGACATTGTATGTAACATTTCAATTTATTGTATTTATTTTGGACAGCGACAATGCACACTGATCAATATTACTGCCACTGTAAATATGCCAGCGTGTTCGCCACAAGGCTAATTTTCAACACTTCTCCCATGGCCAGATGTTAAGCTGGTCATAAAAAACAACAATAAAAACAAACCAAATGTAAAATCATGACGGGAGAAAGCAGGCAAAACATGAAGCAGATGAACAGAGGATAAAAAGCTAATAAAAAAAAAAAGAGGAAGGCAAACAACGTGCAGAGTAGGGAAATGTACAATGGCTGTCGATACAAAATGCAGACAATCAGTTAGTCGTTACATTACAGAAGACATTAGTAAAACCACCAGAGAGAAATATAAAAAGGGCAATAACAGTCTTACCCTTTTTATTCAGGCTTTATTAACTTGATTTTTTTACATTAGGTTCTGTGAGGTTTTATGTTTTACATCACTATTTAGGCCTTTGTAAACTGTGTTTTAACACTTGTACCCTTTTTCCACCAAAATTACCGTGTATATGCAGTTTTTTTTTAAACGTGGGAAAACCCACTAAAAATAGGCTTTTCTGGGGGGTTTTTCAACAATGTTATTTCCGCACCCGGAAAAAAGGTTTAAACTGGAGATATACTTGATTTTAACTACGCGTACACAAATGCATGATGAAAAAAAATAATAATAAAAAAAAATAATAATAATAATATAAATAAATAATAATAATAATAATAATAATAATAATAATAATAATAATAATAATAATAATAAAAGAAATGTATAAACTTACATCAATAAATAAAAAATAAAAACAATATTAGTGCACAGGACCACCAAGCAGCATCTCTTTTTGGTTTTTGGGCTTTTTGTAGATTTGCACACTCTGCACTTTAATCAGACTTGTGATCTCAGATAATTAACCGATTAATCTGTCTATCCCTAGTAATCATTCTAGTCCTGCATGTAGCTTCTTGTAATATCTCTCTTGTAATACATCCTGTTTTCTCCTTGTGTGAGGGAGCCACGGAACATCCGGTTGTAAAAACCGTCGCAAAGTTAAAATATTTAAACTTTGGCCGGCAATGCCATCTACCGTTAGCGCTGCCGGTATTCTGCTCTCATCCACTGAAATGATATCCGGGCTGCCATCTGCCTGGCAGACATCAAACATCAATGCAACACAATATGAGCAATAATAGGTCAGTCCAATTAGCTTTTACTGCTACTGCTGCTAACACCCACTCTCTCAATAAAGGGCATCTTACAAAGTAGTGCAACACATTATTAGCGACACCTTTCACCTCTGCCGGTCAGTCAGATGTTGCACTCCAACAGGGAATCTGGAGTTAATCTTCTACGCGCTTACAAAATGCTTCCACAAGCACTTTTTATCGTAGAGACACATGGAATGGAAAAAGCAATTTTCTAATACCCCCCCCCCCCCGCAGCAGCAGAAATGTGGAGGCTATCAGCGGGAGTATTAAAGGTTACCGGAGAGGGAATTTCACACATGCACACTTTAACAATAACCTAATGAAAATCCTAATGACACTAGAAGCTGTTGCTATACGCTGTAGCTCAATAAATACTGCGTTTGCTGTTGTAGAAGCAGGTCGTCTCATGAAAGTCCTTGAAACATCAAAGGCACAATAAAGGATTGGGTTTAAATAGACACGATTTTACACCTATTCATCCCCACGGACTCATTATCTGAGGTGGCTCTTCTGCTCGTGTTGCTCGGACTTTCCAGCGTTTCCATTTCGCTGATTTGTTGCTCAGATAATGAAATGCCAGGTAACAGCAGCCTGCATACACACACACACACACATATATATGCTGTAAAGGGAAAACTGATAGTTTGATGTATACAGACGCTCCTGCTGCTGCACATCACTCCACAATGTAAATTTAATGCCACCATATGCTGATGTTTTCAGGCGTTGGTGTTGATTAAATGAGCTGGTTTGTATCTGATGGAGAAGTAAGAAAAGTTTTGCATCATTTGTTACGTTTTGGCACGCTATCGCTCTCTCCCTGATAATCGCATTTCTATTCAAAGTGGAGCAAAAATAACAACATTAGCCGAGTGTAGATACTGTATTCTCCCCCTGAGCTGTGTGTTTTGCTTATGAGATATTTTAATTGTAAATAGAAACACGAGTGCACCCGAATCAATCTATTAATGTGGGAAACCATGAATTATGAGAGGAAATTAAACCACTTACACACATACGCAGAAACACACTGAGCGCACATGCACAGGGTTCGTAGGAGTATATTAATGTCCCAGCAGAATACACACATAACTACTTGATTGGCCTCAAGGGATGTAATATCTACGCTTTAATTTCAGATAGCAAGTAAGCATATCCTGTTACAAGCCATTACAAGGGTTTAATGCCAGGCGCCGTGTTTGTTATGCTCTCATTTTATATCCTCACTTCTTAGGATTTAGCTCTGTTTGAGATGAGATGAAAAGATTTCTGCTATTTGGGTTGCAGCTGGAGTTTCTTGTCTTGCGAAATTTACTCACATAATTAAAAAAACATTCAGTTGAAAATAACTTCACCGCTTCTTTCTCTTCTGTTGTTAAGGCTCACTCGGAAGTAGGAGTAAAAAGTTATGGAGACATAAAGTAGATATAACTAATTGCTTCTCCCCTCTGGCTCTGGTGTGTAATACGCTTTATTTTGGATGTGCACACCGCTGTGGCTGCTGGACACAAGCATTTGTTTCTTGCCCAGGCTCTGGGCTCGTGTTCATTCTCTCGCCAGTCAGAGAGTTGCTCGTGGCTCCGTTTTTTTTTTTTTTTTTTTTTTTGGTTGTAACACAGACAGAAGATGCCAAAGCGATGTTAGGCCATTACTCATCCAACAACCTACTGAGAGCTGGGCAGAAATAGAAAACGATCAGAAATGTGCCAGTCAAGAGGAGCCAGAGGTGGAAGAATACTCTGACTCTTCACTTAAGTGGCGATATCAAAATATAAAGATATAAATACTTCAGTGTGACCAGAGGTGGAAGAAGTACTAGCAAAAGTCTTGCATTCAAAACCTTACATAAGTAAAAGTACAAAAGTATTTGCATCAAAATGTACCAATAGTAAAAGTACTCATTATGCAAAATGGCCCATTTTGGAAAAAAAATATATAATTGTACTAAAAGTATGGATGTATTCATGTGTTCATCACTGGTAAAGGTGGAGCTCATTTTAATTCTACTTTATATACTGCAGGGTAGTTTAACATATAATAATACATCATAATTTATTAGTTGATGCATATTTTGTATTAATAAATCGAATCTGCAAAGACACTACATTTATCAAATACAACTTTCAAATAAAAATGCATTAAAATGATTGAAACAAGGAAAAACAGTAAATCTTCGCATTTAAGAAGCTGGAACCATGAAATGTTTTTTACATGAAAAATGGCAAATGATTAACGAGTTCCAGTTAACTTTCTGTCAATCGACTCATTTTGACTTCCTGTTTTGTATGCCAAAAAAATAATTTGCTAGCAATCAAAGCTGTCAAATAAATGTAGTGGAGAAAGTACAATATTTCCTCCTGAAATGTAGTGGAGTAGAAGTATAAAGTAGCATAAAATGGAAATACTCAAGTAAAGTACCTCTGTACTTGTACTTAGTTACATTCCACCATTGAGTGTGACCAGCTAAAAGTATTCCTGTGACGATGACATTCGTCGCATTCGATATGTTGTCACACCATAAAACAGTTTGGGAGTGATGTCATCCTGCTGATGAGGCGTCAATGACCATGTGCTACAGAATATACTACAACAGCTGTTTTTATTTTATTTTTCTGTACAACAGCGATTGCACAACTTGAAACGCTTAAAATTCAGGCCCACAGAGATCTTAAAAGTAAAATAAAATATTATGTTTAATCCCAGACTTCTTAATAAATGCAAATGTTTACAGCATTTGCTGCTGTATCAATACAGTGGCATCTGTATCAATATGTGTATCAGCAAGAAGTATATCACGATATATTGCCGTATCGAATTTTTGAGCACAGCCCTAATTCTACAGGACGTGGACAACTATGTATTTTGTAGTTTTATTTCAAAAACTTGTTATCTACACTCATAGACAACAAGGAGGAGAGACTGTTTTTTCTGTAAAATGTCACAAGCTAAAAAGGTTTTGCAACACTGGTTTAATGCATTGTATGAAAAATAATAATTGCACCTGTCAAAAAAATGTAGTGGAGTAAAATATACATTATATCCCTCTGAATTATAGTGAGTAGAAGTAAAGTATAAAGTAGCACAAAATGGAGATTGTAATTGTCAGAGTAACTGTACTTTGTTTCTTTCCACCACTGAGAGAAGCACTACTATTTCTCATATACAGGTCGTATAATGAATATGAAAATGTATGCACAACAGTTCGTAGAAATAATACATGTTCCGGTTTAAACACACGTCATTAACAACACGATTAACGTTGTGAAAAGGGACTAATTCGGTAGGTTTAGGCAACAAAAAACGACTGTTAGTAAAAAAACACAGGAATTTGCATCAAAATCCCTACTCCCATGTTCCATTTAAAATACATGTGACGGTCACGTGATACACTCGAACTCCTGAGTGAAAGTCTGCCGTGTGATCGGCTCGATCACCCACCCAGAACATGTTTGTGTCGTTTAAACCCTATATGTACAAATTAGGCCGGAGATATACTTGCTTTTAAATACGCGCATGTGAACGCATGCCGCTGCCTCGCGAAAACTGCGTCCGTTTTTGTCCGTTCATTGTGTACGTGCTCTGAAATTAACGCGACAGCAAGTATATTTGTGGCTTTACAGTGATTGCGACGAACACATAACGAGCCTAGCCTGAAGTACAACACTTGTTGGCTGTTTTGGTAATATAACCAACAAGGACAGAATATTATGTCACCCACATTCATTTTTCACCCAATACTACTGCAGCCGAGACTCGGGATGACTTAGTACACACGTGTTATCTGTAAGTACTGTACATTTACATGATGTAGGAAGTTTCTGTAAGGAGACCCCAGGTTTACCCTGTTCAGAGAAATACAGCGATTAGTTTGAGTTTGGTATAAACAATGTTTTCAGTATCTCCAGTGGTTCCAGTTACATTTAGCTTCATGAACACACAACCTTTCCTTCTTTGAAAGACAGAGTGGGACTTCAGATACCTGGGGGTCCTTATTATACAGTAAAGTCCCCAAACAACAAGCTGAAGGCTCAGAAACTTGTGACTGTAATTTGCATTCCTATCTAATATGGCATAAAGGCGACATCATCAATGGCTTTCAAAGATTAGTCTTTATGGTAACTTTATTTTGGTCAAAAATGACTTTTTGTCATTTTAAAGATCTGCTCAATTGCATAGACAAATATCCTGTGTCTCCTGTGTTGGTTTTTGTTGATAATATTGGGTTGTTTGCCTTAACAATGAAAAAGTCTGGAGAAACCAATAAGGCAAAATCCCCTAACTTCACTTAAAAGTTCTCTGACTTGGTTTCGTTGTGCAGAATGTTTTGTTTACTGTTTTCCTCTGTTTAATTTACAGTGTTTTTCCTCTGTATTCTCTGTCAGACACTGAAGCTTTCCACACACAAACGTCATACGTTACACAGACTGAATAAAGAGGTACCATTTTGCTCTGATTCAAAGCAAATATTAGTTTACCCAAACTGGTCCTAATGATGTGAGTTGGTAATTTACCATCAAAAGACAATCAAAGTAAAGTGGTTTTTGAAAAACAAAAACAAATTGATTATATTAAGTGGATAGTTTCATCATATATCCCTAGATTCTATCTAGGTCCTAATTATAATTATACAGTATTACTTACTGTAATCAACAGCACAATGAGAGCTCTGATGGAAGTTAAGTTATTCTGCATGATCCCTTATTAATTTAAAATGCAAAGGCAGAGTACATTAACTTCTGGGGTCAAAGGTCAAGTTTGAGCTCAAGATTTATTTTGTAGATAAATAACTTCATTAAAAAAACAAAGAATTGCCAATAATATGCCTACAATTAATTTAGCTGGACACCAAAACAAGTCATTTTTCTCAGCACTGAGTTAAGGTCTTTTGCCTTTGTAGGCCAGTATAGTAAGTCATACTATTGATTGAAATGTTATTTATTCTACTTTACGGTCTATATTATTAGATCAATTCAAGATTTTCGGAGGAATAGTAGACTCTGTTTACATGATAATGATCACGAGAAAGCTATTTCTAAATAGCCAGTGAAGCTAAAAAATAGGATGGTGCCATTTCTCCTGGGTGGCACAGTTAACAACTACAACAGTGATCATCATGTACCCATGATAACACTCGCAGCTTTATTCCCTGAGCAAACTGCAGAACAGGTGGAAAATCAGGTGGATACTGAATCCAGGTCACTTTGTTTTAAAAAAACCTGCACACAAACCACAGCTCTTATGAATTCTCTAACCTGCGTGGGTCACACAGAGAACCTGAGAATGTGTTTCGCTGTAGACAGCAGCTGCTCCAATAATCCACAGTAGGAGTCGACGGGCAGATCTCTGATACCGCTGGAAATCATCCCACAGAAATGCACCGGGCGTTCTTTATCTCTGAAAGATATAAAGGACATTAGCATTCACGAAATTGATTTTTCAACAAATCCATAATAACACTGATCTTTGTGCAGCTGGTGAGCAGCGCAGTTGGAAGTGGTCTAAGAAATGCTGAGGCTTGCAGTATCATTAGTCTTTATCCTGACTTTTTTTTTTTTTTAGCTAAGTCTGTAACACCTCTATATCCACTGGATGCCCCACGCTTAGGAATGTTCAACTGAATAATACTAACAGCACTGCTATGACGCCAATATCGGCTGGATTTTAAATAAAGTTTAAAAGCTGACATATTCTCACAAACACTGGCGTGAACTGAGCTTTATTCCTCTTTCCTTCCTCTGTTTAACATCAGGAAATTCAGGCAGTGACTGTGTGAACAGGAGCGTGGCTGACAGGGGCAGCCGTGCGATGATTGGTTTACGGATCTGTGCTTTTTCTAGTGACTTCAAGGTCACTGAGATTTACAATGAAATGGCTTATGACACTTTAGTAAAAGCCACCCGAAGCTGATGACAGGAAAAGAAAACGAGCCGGCCACTTTAGAGGAATGTGCTTGACCTCATACTGTGATCCATTACCAGGATGTGCTGTTGTCTGTTTTTATTATAACACCTAACAAAGATGTGTGCACGTTAGTTTCGGCAGACAGAAGGTTGTTAAGGACGGCATATGGAGAGCGGATTTGATAGACAAGACAGTATACGGTGCACACGGTATAGTAGATTAGAAGAACGGTGCGTTTCAAGCTCCAGTCAAACTGCAGTTACAGACTACTACACAAAAGAGCAATTAAATATGATTTAAAGGCCAATCTGTAATGGCAGTGTGCTGCCCCCTATTGAAATATTATTGCCCTGCTACTTACTGTTTTAGATGGTGATTTAGTGTGTTCTGTCTAGTTTGGTTTATTTCAGTCGTAGCTCTGAAATATAAAGCGTGAGCTTCTGATTTAAATAGTATAATACAGCTAAATACATGGAGGCTGCCAAAGCTTCATTCTTTTGTTAAACAAAACAAGTCTATACCTTAAAATAATGACGGCTTCATAATATTCCTTGTTTTCCATCAACACTCTTTAACTAATGCGAATATCCCCCAAAAATCACCACACAAGCAAAAAAAATAAATAAAGGTAGGCTTTGTTTCAATCGTTAACAAAATTACATTGCGAACACTTGGCTATGAGACTTGTTACACATAATTTTCAAGGCATGTTTACTTTGCACTCATATGGAACGCTGGTGATTTTTATGGGATGCATATGGCTGCATTTTATTGTGCTCAATTAAAGCGCTTTAAACTAGGATTAACTTTTTGGGAGCGGCAATCCGTTACACAACGTCTCCTTACTTAGAGCTGTTCACCGCGCGGCTGCGGCTCCTAAACGCTGCTCACAGATTGGGGTGTCGAATATGAGGCTGTCACAGCAATATTTAGTGGAAAAGCCCTTCCTGCTTTTAATGGCCTGACCTACATCCCAGTTCAGAGAGCTAATAAAGGCAGTCTGGTGGAGGTCCTGGAGCTGCACAATGTCACTCACAGATTCCCAACTCAGCAAGATCCGGAATGCTCAATTAGTTGCTTTTACAGGCGCCATTAATATGCATTAACTCTCTTTCCAGTGTACGAGCGCAGACAAACAGTCGCTGCCGGACACATATCAGCCAGGTAACAGGTTTGTTTTTTATAAAACATAAGGAATTTTGGCATCGTAAAAAAACCTATTGTAGTGTAAATGTAACTTAGTACATTTACTTAAGTGCTGTACTTGAGTACACATTTGATGTGCATGTACTTTACTTGGGTATTTATGCTACTTTATACTTCTACTCCGCTGCATTACAGAGGGAGATGTTGTAGAGCTGAAACAACTAATCGATTAGCCGAACGACAGACAATTAATTGGCAACTATTTCATTGTTTCAGTCATTTTTCCTGCTTTTACTGGATCCAACTTCTAGAATGAGACAATTTGATGCTTTTGTATTTATATGATAATAGACTCAATCACACATCTGAATATCTTAACTTGAGGGAAATTGTGATGGGCATTTTTTCATTATTTTCACTATAGACCAAACAATCAATCAATTAATCAGGAAAATAATCTGCAGATTAATCGATAACTGATGTATCGTTATTTGTCGCCCTAAAATATTATACTTTAGACACCCGTGCCTTTATTTGACATCTAAAGAAACTAGTTACTTTGCAGATTAAAGCTTAACATCAAACCATGATGATGAACTTGAAGATATAAAACATAGTTACAGATTAAACTACCTTACTTACTTTTATAAACTACAAGAATAAAATGCCTGTAATAATCATCCAATAATGTCATATCTATATCTAATACCATAACACTCACAGGGGACAATTTTCTGCATTGAGCAGTTTTATTTTTGTTTCTTTAAGAACATTTTTCCAATAATACTTATGAACTTTTACTTAAGTAAGATTTTCAGTGCAGTACTTTAACTTGTAATGTGTTGTTACAGTGTGATATTGTATTGTTGTGACAACAGGTTGTGTGACTTACGCAAGTTAGGAGAAGTTGAGAATTAATCACATTTTCTTTTGTATTGTCCTTATTATGATGAATTAAGAA
>JAOVVB010125246.1:0-12411 GCA_028570985.1 Heterobranchus longifilis | reverse complement strand
GGGGGGGGGAGCAGAGGGCAAGCCTCAGAGTTGACAGATCTGGGGGATTATATCAAAACAACACATTTGTCGATTATATGACGGAGAGAAGAGGCGACAAAGAGAGGACATGTTTTGAAAGAGAATATCTTCACACAGGCTGTTATGAATGCACTTTGCATGATAATCTGTTTTAAACTTGTAGTAAACGGTTCAAGTGTAAACACACACAAAAAAGTACTTTTAAGTACTTGAAATCCTTGAAAGTTTGTGAATTTGAGAGGAGGAAAAAAAATCAAGAAACATAAGCATGAATAGACATGGGTCATTGAAAGGTTTTTTAAAACTTAATGTTAGTAAATCTCATAAACGGGTCGTACAATGGATGAGAAAATGTATATGCACAACAGTTCGTAGATATAATACGAGTTCCATGTGTTAACGTTGTGATTAACGTTTTGACGGATTGACTACTTCTGTGTTCTGTTTTAAATGCATGTGATGGTCATGTGATCCACACGGCTGGGCCCCGTGTCTCACAATTCCGTGGTATATGTACGAATTACAGTGCGTTATTTTTCGTAGTAATACTACGATCAGGGGATGAGTCCAATCTGAAATCAGCTCCGCTGTCTGCATGTTTCTCCTCGCCTCATCAAAGTCCCCAGAAGTCCCCGTGGGGAGGAGGTCCAGCTCCCAGGAAGTACGACGGACTTTGAAAACAATTTGACATAGTGGCCAACCGGCGTTATTACAACTACCGGTTCCGTCACGTGCAGCCATGGGGCCCAAAAATACGTTTTCCCATTGACTTACATGGTGAAAGAGACGTCTATAAATCTGTGGATAAACGTTTTTCGCCGTTACAACCTGCGCAAAATGACTCGTTTCACTTGGATTAGATCCGTTTGGTTTGATTTCGAAAGTCTAGGAGAGCAGCAAGATTGAATTATTTAATCCAGATTAAAGTTAAACCGGATGTAACCGGCTCTGTAGGAGGAAGTCTCTCGTGCACCTGCTCTGTGGGTCACATGACGCAGAAGTAGTGCCGTTCATCCGGAGATCTTTAGAGGCGGCAGTTGAGCTTTTTTTAAATTCTTAATTCTTATAGTTTTGGTGCTGGTGATTTTCCTTTGTGGGGGGGGGGGGGGGGGAAACCCCTTTGGAGGGGGCAAAAAATGTAATAATATTTATTTCCAAAGCACTTTTCTTAACAAGGTTGCAACATGCTTTTCAGAAAAAAAGGGGGTCAGAGGGATCATGAAAACATAAAACACCGGAAATTAAAAATGGCCGAGGAGGGATGATAAAACCCGGCAACATATTAAATATTCATAAACGCTTTCCTATAAAAGAAAGTAAATAAATAAATGCATGTCCTGAGCGGTGAAGTTAGGATTAGTTAGGATGTAAAACATGCAAACCCGCTGGTGTATGGCCGTTTTTAAAGACAACAATCTGAGAGTTTGGCACAGATGAGTTCATTCATTTAACAAAATGATGAAGTTGATTTTCAGTCTCCCTCTCGTTATTGTTGTTGAGTGAAAGCAGCGCGGCCTGCGAGCCGGCAGTGGGACGGGTGTCTAATGGGTCAATAATAAGCCGTGACTAACCGTGTCCCTGAGGAGCAGCTTGGCCAGACACACACTCACAGAAAGGTATGAGCCACCAACACTGATTACCATATAATTGCAGCCATTGTATTTGACATGGAGAATTAGCAGCCCGCTAGGTGGCTAACTGGCCTTTTATTCAGCTTCGGACCGGACAAAAAAACACACCCACACACAGACAGACGTACACAACTCGTACTGCATGGAATATGCATATATGTGCACACAATTATGTGTGTTGCCACAAATCAATCTTTCAAAAGTCTTAGAAATGCTGAGAGATGGGAGGAAGGATTTCATGAATAGTTTTTTTTCTGACGTTTTAACTGGTAACATCTATCTTTTTTAAAAACAGTTTACTAAATACCTCTCGCATTAAATTCCAAATTCAACAGAAATGGGCAATTAACTAACATTTCGTGGCATGGCTGAAACCAGTACTAGGTAATGCATACAAGCCTCGGCGTATTTTCTGCAAAAAGTTTTTTAAACTCAGCACGATGGGAAACAAGCAGGTTTTGTTATGTTTTCAAGGTTAGGAATATGGTTGAATTCAAAGATGATCTGAAAAGTGAAGTCAATGAGGAAGTACCTTAAACCTGCATTCTTTCTAATGAGCAGCAGGGGGCGACTCCACTGGCTCCAAAAAGACGTCCGTTTGTATAGAAGTCTATGAGAAAATTATTCTACTTCTCTTGATTTATTACCTCAGTAAACAGTTTCATACTGAGTTTATGTCTGTCTCTAGTTTCAAGTCTTCTTCAGTACAGCATGATGTTCATTTAGTAAATTATGGTCACATTAAGAAGAAAATACACGATAAAGCAGGGGATGCTTTGGGGCGGGGCTACCGTGTGAGTGACAGGTCGCTGTGTTAGCGACAGGATAGAGTGTTAGCGATGCTAATCACGGCCCTGCAGGGTTTTTCCTGACTTTCAAAGATGTCGTATTTAAGTTTATGTTCTGCTTGTTCAACAGTTGTTTGATAAATTGATAAAAAAAAAACACATTCAGAGAGGAGTTGCTATTTTAATTCTCACTTATTATTATTTTGGTGCTGGTCATTTTCCTTTGGCTCTGGCTAAAATCTCTTTCCCTTTTTTTCCTACGCAGGAAAAACCCTGCGCTGTGTATATTTCAATAGACATGATGTTGGGGTGTTGTCTGTGTTTTCTTCTCATGACTTTGTTTTCACCAAACTATAAAATTTTTGTTGCCTAAAAATGTCTTGTTCAGCGTTTGGTTGCACATTGCTAACCTAGCTAGCTAGCTAGCATTAGCTGGTAACTTAGGGGGAAAGTTTGCTGATTTTCAACCAGATCTGTGTCACTACAGCGTCCGGCGCTCCACGCTCACACGGCGTTAAAAATCCATCAGACGACTCACGTCAGCCGGTTGAAAATCGTTAAACTTTCCCTGTAGAAGTGTGTGGCGGTATAAGTACCTGCCCTCAGCTTGTATTTTGTCTTTTCTTTTCATGTTGCTGTGTTCGGGGCGTTCCTGGGCGTTTCTCTGTCTCCAGCTGTCACTCAGCCGCCTCCTCTCCCTCGGGGCTAACACTGTAATCTGTCATCTCAGTGGGAACCTCGGGACGCTCCGTTAAATGTCTGAAGATCGCTAAACTCGCTGCTTGTGTCGCTGAGGCGGGCGAATGAGGGGCCAACTTTTAATGTTGCGTTTACAAACAACTACGGACAAATCTTACTCGTTCTGCCAATAACAGTCGTACACATCTCACACAGTTTCTCGACAAATGCATTGATGGTTTTGCACTCGGTTAATCACAGAAGTTGTCGTGCAAAAACTGACAGAAATCTCGAAGCCTTGAATTCTTCTAACCTCTGCACACCTGCTCAAACACAGTCTAATTGTCCGTTTTGGAAAATTACAGAAATTGCAGGATCTATCAATGATTATCTGCACGAGATGGATGTATCGCTGTAGGCGTGGGAGGAAGTGGAGGATATTCAAATTCAGGGGGAAAAAAAAATCTGTTGACAGAAAACAGAAACATCCAGAAGTCAGCCGCTCTCTCCACGTCTGACTGTAACAGTCACATGTGTCATTGTTTCAGCAGCTCGACTCCTGTTAGGCTGAGGGCCAGGTGTGCACAGGTGTGAAAAACAGAACAGTGCACATTCTTTCCTCCTCTGTTCGTTCTTGCTGATTAATCAGACAGATCACCTCTGAGTCTTCAGTCAAGGAGGTGTTGAGCTTTCAAACAGACAGAAGGAGAGCGACGAAAGTTTGGATAACGGATATGGACGGATATGAGCCGATAGCCTCAAGTGCACGTTTCTTTATCTTGTGAAAAGTGAGATTTACATGTTGTTTTTTTATTATAAAGCAGGTTTAAGAGCGATATAAATACTGTGAAAGTATTAAAACACTCAATCCACGGAGAAATGCACACAGCCTGTATTCAGAAACTGTGTCTGTAAACGAGACGCCAGGACTTCTGTAAGTTTGTGATGTCACAACTACACTCTCTCTCTCTCTCTATATATATATATATATATATATATATATTATTATTATTAGGGCTGCACCTAACGATTATTTTAATTATCAATTAATCTGCAGATTATTGTCTTGATTAATCGATGAATCGTTTCATCTATAAAATGTCAGAAAATAGTGAAAAAAGTCCAACGTGATGTCTTTAAATGAATTATTTTGTCCAAAACCCAAATATATTCAGGTTAATAACCGAAAAGATATTTAATTTAATATGATATAAAACAGAGAAAAGCAGGAAAACAGCATTTTCTGACATATTTGCATGAAAAATAATTAACAATTAATCGATTATCAAAACAGTTTTTTGCGAGGATCTGTACCAAACAAAGGTTTTGTCTTCAGTCCGTCGAATACGATTTGCAGGCCGGGACATCTCTGCAGCACTTTTAGTGATTTTCAGTCCCTCATCTCAAACTCGTATGTCTTTGCATTAATTTGCGCCACACAGAGCACTTCTGTTTGCTCCTCTCTGTTTGTCTTTCCGCTGACTTTTTAAACATTTACACAACCTTTAAGTTTCACGTTTGTCACCTTGACAAAGTTTGTCCGCTGTGAGTGGTTGCAAAGATCAGATAGCATTGCTGGTAAGTGGCGCAGACGAGACAGTGTTTTCCATCTGCGATCAGATCAGATAGTGATCCGATAATGAGGAGCACTTTAAGGATTGGTTTTAAATGCTTTGCCGTTGGTGATGAATTGGGCTGCTCTTTTCAGGAGCTTGTTTACGCACAGGACTTGATTTGCATACATTTGTTATTGAAGAAGTCGTTTTGTATTCTCAGTTTAAGGAAGAAATTCCCCGTCTGCTGCTTTGCAGTCTTCCTGTGTTCCCCCTCCCTCAGTGACAAAACTGAAATGTTGCTCAGAAACGCCTCATAATTTACGACGCCTCCCTAGAAAACGTGATTTTGACAGGGCTCACGGAGTGAAATAAAGGCATTAAAAACAAAGATGGGAAGTAGCAGCTGTGGAGAAGAGGATCTAGAGGGAAAGGAGGAGGAAATAAACAAACAAACGCGGCCCTGACATGCCAGACACCGCTGTTTATCTTCACGTGGTTTTGACAGCGGTCCAGCGCGGCTGAGTGAAAACAGGCGACGAGGGAGAGACCGGGCTTTACCCCTGACTCCCATGTCTGCACTGATGACAAAAACACACTTTCTAATGTGCCCCACCTGGCCTAATGATGTCCTCCCAGCAGGGTTTGTTTGCACTGTCGTAAAAGGCCTGAACGACCCTCAGCAGAGTCTTTCTGCCCTCAGTTCTGTCTGCAGGGAAAAGCTCCCACACCTCCTCCCGTCTGCCTCATTCACTGCAACCGAACAAACAAGCTCTCTGCCGCATTTTCTACCCGAATTACACAACTCTGAAAGATATATGTTATTACACATTACAATGTCTAAAAAATGACTAGACCTATGTTATATACTTTATTGAGTTGTGTACTTACATTAACCCAAAGTTATTTCATATCACCAGACTTATCCTTTATAGATAACAAGTTTGTGGTTTGTGAAAATAAATTGTAAAAAAAGTGCAAATAAAGTAGAATAGAAGACAATGCAATGGTTCAAGGATCTAAAGTCACTTTTCCATAAACATGGGCCGGGATTTACATTTCCATGACAACAAGGCTACCTGCTTTAAGGTGCGTCTTCAGTGGTGTGACTATTTTGGCAGTTTTTGTGTTTTTAAACATTAGTATTTTTTAGTATTCATCATGACAAGAATACGTAGGTTAGTAGGATATTACTACGGATATAACGATACATCGATCTGGATCAATATATCGATTCAAGGCTCAAAATACCATCAATGCAAAGTTAAAATATCGATACATATTATCATCTTTAAGATGCACCTTTATTTTGAAATTTCCACTTCATATTTATTCTTTTTTTAATCAAAAATAATAGTTTTTCATTTAAATGTCTGGAAGAGCTCAATAATAAAATGGTCAAATCATATTTTAGTTGCTTTTTGTGAGTCGATATAAATATAACTGATTTAAATGGTGATGATATCGTCTCATATCAATCGCAGGCCCCTGAATTAAATCAATGTCGTATCGCTTTCCAAAGAATCGATATAATATCATGATAAAAGTTGTGACTTACACCCCTATCATTAAGAACTAATTCTTATTTATAATGGTGGCCTGGCAAAAGGCAAAGCCTCTTGACGGAGGGGGATAGGAGCTAAAAAATAAATAAAATGTCCAACACATTCATGACATACATACAATCACAATAAGCATGACATAAAAGGAAAACTGTCACTCGGGCAGGCAGCAGCATCAGGAAACACACAGCAGAACAGAAGAGCTGCAATCAGTCGACAAACAGGAAAAACAGCAGAAAAGAGCAAGAACACACATGACAACAGTCAGCAGCCAGCAGACGAGGGTGAGGGAATATTAGTGAGTCAGCTGCATGCTGGGAAGCCAGCTCACTAGATATTTTCAAAAGAAAGCTTAAAACATCTCTTTACCCGTGCATTTAAATAAGCTTTGCACTTGCTCTCTGCTGCACTTTTTAATACACCGTACTACTGATTTTATGCTATTGTTGTTCTGCAGAGACTAAAGTCCACCTTAGAAACATATAGCAAAAGTACTACTGATTTTATGCTATTGTCCTTATGCATTCTATGTATTCGTTTTACACTTTCATGTGATCTCTGCTGCACTTTTTATGCATTATACCTTAATTTTATTATTATTATTATTGCTCTTAATGTTTTAACATGCTTTTAATGTTAATTTTATATCATCTTTTCTGTAAAGCACTTTGAACTGCATTTCTTGTATAAAAGGTGCTATGCAAATAAAAGTTTATTATTCTTCTTCTTATTATTATTATTATTATTATTATTATTATTATTATTATTATTATGCATCAGTGAGAATGTATAATAATAATAACAGAGTCCTTGAAAACTGACTTGTGGCTAAAATTTTCAGTTTCAAAATTCTGTGAATGTTCACAGAAAGTTGAGTAAAAAACTATTGAAAATACAAAAAATTATTGAGGCGGTGACCACAAAAATGATCTGATGATGATGATGATGATGATGATGATGAGCAGTCTGACGGTTCTGCTACTGTCTTCTGTTTACAGACTTAAACTCTGCAGCTGCTCTCTCCACATGAGCAGAGGGCCTCACAGGGGCTTTTGGTCCTCTCTGGTTTCTACACCTGCACACTGTCTCAGACTGTTTTCTTTTTCCACACTGTGTCTGTCTCGTCCAATTCTGCCTTGATGCTGCAGCCGGCAGGTCAAGAGTCACACACACACACACACACACACCACACAAGACACGTGGGTCAAAATGTAAACGATAAACGATAGCTGACATTTGTTACGTAAATAATATACAATAAAACCCAGCCTCGGAAGAACTCAGCCTTTCTCAACAGTAGCCATGTGTTTCGCTCTATATTTGGTAATTATTTTAAACCTGATTTGGCTGTTTGTTCAATATTTATGTGTTTCAGTGGCACCATTTCTCACGACCCCTAGACCACCGCGGGTTAAACGGCGCGGCTCAGAAAAACAGCAGAGGTTACAGTTAAAAAGTTGGTGACTTCGAGAGCGTGGGTTACATATATGGACGAAGTCAAGCTGCAATCACGCAAATACATGTACATTTTCATTGGAGCTGCATTTTCGAAATCGTTTAACTTTGTTAAAACCATAAAGTTTTCGATCTCTATTAGAAAGTGCTGTAGCAGGTGCAGATTTGTGTCAGAATATGGAAAGTAAACAGAAGCAGCAACCTCCAGAAAAAAACCTGAAAAATGAAGCCAACACGGAAGTGCCAAAAACTGCAGTTCCTCGAATGGCCACATGAGGCTGGCTCCAAAAGTGAGTCAATCCCCATAGACCTCCATGTTAAAATGCCCAACTTTACAGCAGAAATAAACATGTTTACAGCCTGGTACGAAAAACAGTGCAAGTCTCTATAGATAATTTCCCCGTTCATGACAACTGTACAGGGGTGATTTTTTTATACAACTCACCCATTTAAATTATATTAAGGCTTAAATTTATGTATAATTAAGGACATGGCCGCTTTGAGTGTTACTTTGGGCAGTAACTAGTACTCCAACGCATTATTTTTTAAATTAAGTAACTAAATTACATTACTGAAAGGCTTGTTACTTCGTTATTATCTCCGCCAGACATGAAGGAATCATGCTTCTGTCTTGTGTGTGTGCATGTGTGTGTCTGAGAGCGCTGCGGCGCTCCAAGGTGTGTGACAGTGAGAGGAAGAGAAGGTGGACTATTGCACGCAATGTTTCTGTAAGTGATATCTCCTAGTCGGTGATGAGTTAATGACGATTTAGCCGACGAAAGCATTTCAGCAGCTGGCGGACATTACTGAATGTTTGAAACGACCGTCGCAACTTGAGCACACAGACATGAATGTGCACAAAAAGTATGAGGTTAAGGAGTGCAGTAGAATGCAAGATTATAGCTGCAGACAGATAGTCTACACACAGATACACATGCACGCACACACACACACAGACACATACACAGACACACACACACAGACACACACACACACACACACACACACGACTGAACACATGATCCCAGCTGACCTAAAAACAACAAACTACTGAAATGAAAGCTATAGGCACATTGGCAGCATTTCAAAGACATTTAAAAAGTTACAAAAAAGTTATTCATCACAGTAACACATTACTTTTTGGTGAAGTAATTCAGTTATTTGGTTACTTATTTAATGAGGTAACTAGTAAACTGTAAGTAATTACTATTTTTCAGTAACTAGTGCAACACAGCAGGTGGGTGCCGTCACAGGTGGCGAGTGTAGACTGTAGGCTCCACGCTCCGCCTCTTTGCCCATTTTTGGATTAGCCAGGAGTTAAGTTACACACCGGGGACGTGACGAATAAACAACACGAAAATGCAAAATAATTGCCGGCAAATATTTTGCATCAAAACTATTCATACCGGCAGCGATGCAAATTTGCGACAATGATTCAATAAAAGGTTCACAACTACTGGGAGGAGATCTTTTTTCCCCCTGAGGAACACCCAGAGCAGCATCTACGTCTGTTTAACATTAAGCTACTGTCAGATAATATGAGTTTCCACGTTAGCAAAATGCTCTGAGTGAAATTTGAGTTCCCTCTGATAAACAGTTACGTGGTATAGACTGTATGTCTCAGGCTTTTATTGTGAAAGGTAAGAAGGAAGGAGTGGATCTGCTATATGCTGCCTTTAAATTGAAAGGAGTAATCAAGTTTGCTGTCTTGGTTTGGACCATAGACTGTAAGAGCCTCTGTGTTGTTATTTTATAATCCTCATCAGTAAACAACACAATGTGATGAGTTGATAAAACTTTATTTGCGGTGTGCAAACTCAGAAAATCGACCTTGTAATGTTTGCGTTCTATGTGCAAGTACTTATAAGAAGAACAACAGTGATGTGAATGAATAAAAAAATATGCACCTGGTCTGTAAAGGCCTTTAGGCGGAGTGAGGCACCTGCCAAGATGGTGACGGCCGGAGCGACTGGGAGCCAACACTGAGCTTCATGTAAGAAACCTGCAGGTGACGTCACATATAGACCACGTCCATATTTTACACAGTCACTGAGTAAACCCCAGGGAAAAAGCTTCATTTTTTCAGACAAAGATTGCATTAAGTCACAGAAGCCGGTGGAACAGAGGCGGACGTGACCTTATAACTTCGGCTCTTTATGGTTTCGCGCGAGCTGCCAAGGTCAACAGCCAAACATTCGGGTCAACGTGGCGAACAGCAGCCCGAGTTTCACTTTGATCATTCCTCAGACACTGTGATGTCACAGCGAGAGTACATTTGGGAATGATTGAGTATTGTTATTCCACACAGATCGCCGACCAAAGAAAATAAAGTTGGGACGTTTATGACATCCTGTCTGTCTTGTCTTCCCTCATTAGCAGTCAGCACAGAGCAGGCAGTTATGCAACCAAAACAACAAAGACCCCCAGATGATCTCACAAAACCAATACTGGAAAATCATAATCTCATAAACAGACAGCATCAGAAGGGACTAAGAATCTGTTTTTCCCCCTAATATTTAACACTAGTCACTAAAAGCTAATGTGAGTGCAGAGGTGCAGGAAGTATTCAGATCCTATACTGAAGGAAAAGTACCGACATACTATACTACAGCATTTTTGTGGGATTTTTGATGACATACTATAGTCTTTTCCATTTTTTTATTTATTTTTGACGAGACACTGTGCTGTGACTTGTGGGGGGCTTTTTAGACAACTGTACTAATACCACACTGTAAAAATACTCTGTTACAAGTAAAAGTCCTGCAATTGTTACTTCGGTAAAAGTCTAATCAGGAAAATGTACTATTAAAAGTAGGCCGACTCGATGCAGAAAAATGTCCCCTGTGACCATTATACTGTTATATGTTATATGTTATATTATTTGAATATTATTACTCATGCATTAATGTAAAAGCAGGATTTTACTGTAGTTTGTGTTGAGGAGCATTTTTAAATATTTTGTATCAAACTACAACTAATGATTATTTTCATTATGGATTAATCTGCAGATTATTTTATCCATTAGTATTAGTATTAGTATATATATATATATATATATATACACACATATATATGTATATATACATACATACATCACAAAGTACAATTTTGAGGTACTCATATATATATATATATATATATATATATATATTATAAAAGTAAAAATAAAAATAAAAAAATATAATAAAAAACATTTATGTATACATACTGTATATAAAGCATTAAAATGATTAAATTAATTAAAATGAAAATCAGCAAATCTTCACATTCCAAAGTTTGGAACCATGAAATATGTTTATATGAAAAATGACTAATGATTATCAAAAGTAGCTTTTATAATCAAACTCTTCATGTGTTTTCTGTGCAAAAATCTTAATTTGTAGCTGTCGGATAAATGTAGTGCAGTAAAAAAGTGCAGTATTGTCTGAAATGTCATGAAGTAGAAGTATGAAGTACTTGTGTACTTTGTGAGCAGAACTTCCTGTCCGTCACCCTGAGCCGAAGAGTTGACGGGTGGTTGGAGGATTCCCCGTGATGAACTGTGTGTTCCCCGCTGAGCTCTCTGCTGACAGCACAGCTGAGATCATGCTTTTCACACTCATGATTTAGCAGCTCCACTGCCGTTATAAATAATGTCATGGAGCAAACTCTCCATTACACCCATATCATAACGACGGGGAGCGTAATTGGAAAAGAGAATATTCAATTTTGCATTTTTTTATGTCAGTGGGGACAAATGCATCATCGCATCAAAGTTGTTTTTGTTTTGTTTTTTACACCGGCTGTCTGAGCCTATTACACTGTAGGTCGAGTGTTTGTTCAACACAACAACAATCACCAAAACAGAGAGATAACCGCCGCCAAACATCCAACTGATACTTGCTGATAAATAGCCAACTGGGGAGCGCTGCTGCCAAAGGACCTGGTCTGAATCTAGCGCTGATTAAAGAAGGATGACAATAAGAGCTGTTTTTGACTCTAAGCTTCACTCTGTTGTATAGAAGCTCGGGTTTTATCTGAAAATGTCTCCTCCTGCAGGGAAATTTATAATATCAATCAGTTTGATAAAAGGAGAGGTGAATTCCTGCAAAAATAATAAATATCAGAAACATTGCTGCTTGATGAGTCTGATACAGCAGGGATTCCCAAGCAGGGCTACTTCTGCAGCTGCAGAGAGTTTGTGCTCAGTTCATTTGAAAAAATATAAATTACAATTAGATTTTTAAAACAATATCCAAAAATTGAGACTGCAGGCTACACCACACTGCAATTAAGAGTGCGCGGAAACTAGCTGGCAAGCGAGCAGAGAAACAGTTTGCTAAAAGTAAAACAGTTGGAATAGTTAGCTAAAGATGAGATAAAACTTTATTTATTCAGAGGTAAATCACTGTGCAGCAGTTGCAATAGGGAGTCAAAGTTTGTAGTTTAAAATCCCAGAAATGAGTTAGCATGTTAGCACTTCCGGTCCCCTCGCCTTAAAGTCAACTGGTTTTTTTAAATGTGTTTTTAGACGTCTGAAAGAAGGTGTGTTGTTAACACAAGCTTCACAGATTTTAACGTTTTATTCTACGACATAAAATCCGTCTGTAAATACCCTGCAGGTGCATTTCAAAGCTTTTACGTGTGTTTAAAAAGGCGGTTGCTAACAAGTGGCTAAAAGAGTCTACAGAGGTTGTCGAGGACGTTAAACGTCTCCGTCAGCGACGGACTGTGAAATGTAACC
>JAOVVB010125245.1:0-26597 GCA_028570985.1 Heterobranchus longifilis | reverse complement strand
AAACATTAATCAAGGGGGGGGGGGGGGGGTTAACGGCCTAGTTGCAGCCTTAATCTTGAATCTAATCAATTTAAAATGTAATTTACCAGAAATCTTGGACTCTGTGATGACATTATAGACCAATGTTAAAGTTATATGATGAGTCAATTAGTTAGATAAATAAGTAATCAATACTGAAAATATGCATTGATTGCATGTGCTTTGTTTCATTAAAATGTAGTAGGCCAACTAACGTTACGTTAATTTAGCTAGCCAAATCATAAAGTAGCCTATCTGTTTGTGGTAACGTTAGCAGGGTTTGACCATGTGGTCTGTTAGCTAGCTAAGGTTAGCTCAGTTAAACCTGATATGATGTGAAACTGGTGTGAGCGTTACCTTGTTGATGAGGTTGAGAAGTTCTTGTTCAAGTGTGTTTCGGGCATTTTCCAGCATAAAGAGTTTGACGGTTAACTGCACTTTCTGGGTGATGGAGCGGTGCGGCTGGCGGTGGACAACCTGCTGCTGACGAGTCATGATCGGACTGGAGCCCGCCGGGATCGGGCTGCACGGCTGGTGGCTAACGCGAGCTAACGTAAGCTAATGCTAACTAGCTAGCCACGTTAGCTAGCTAGGCTAAAATGTCAATGAAGTTTTTAGGTATTACCAGCTTTGACGCCACTCTTTGTTCACAGCGTTAGGTGTCTACTCCTGGAGGTTCATCTTCCTCGAGTCCTCGATGGTTTCTGATTCCAGCCGCGGTGAA
Organism: Heterobranchus longifilis; assembly: GCA_028570985.1. Lineage (NCBI taxonomy): Eukaryota > Metazoa > Chordata > Actinopteri > Siluriformes > Clariidae > Heterobranchus > Heterobranchus longifilis. The sequence goes on along the minus strand of JAOVVB010125245.1, from coordinate 25,855 downwards.
ACGTATCCTGCTCTTTCTTCAGCTACCGACAGACAGAGGAGGACATTGATGAGTGACCGCCATGATGGAAACGCTGTTTAGTGATTGCACCTGTGGTCATATGTTGTATAACATTCATGCTAGTGGGTGTCCTGATCTTTCTTCAGCTTATCTGTCACCGTAGCCTTTTATATGCTTTTTTTTTTTTTTTTTTAAAGCAGCGTTATTGCTTCAAGGACAGTTCGAACTAAAAAGAAAATCCCATCAGTTAACAGAGCTTTTAATGGGTGGCCTCTTCAGTGGGCTGCCATACCTGTGTACCAAGAATCATTAAAAATGTAATGCAAACCATCATATCTAATTATATATGTGAATTCACAACACAAAGCAAATCATCCAGTATCATCCAGTCATGTTAAATGTAGCATTTGAAGTCGTTCTGCATATTTGATGAAGTGGATGTAGGCCTACTTGCATGATTCTTGTAATTTTTGAGGTTGTTCTAGGCTACCCACATGGTTGAATAAGATTGAAGATTCAAAAAACTTTATTGTCTATCATATAATGATATAAATTGTCTGTGGTTAGGGGCTCACAAACAACATAGCATACAACCATAAAACATACACCAACGACAGACTCATAAAATTAGAATAGCCTACATTAAAACCTTCCTTAAAATGTTCCTTTGTTGCCCCCAGCTCATGGAATAGCCTCCAACACTCTCTAAAGATGATGAAATTTCTGATGATGAAGTTTACTGGAAATAGTTAGCCTGAAGGGGGAGAATGACAGTGATGCAAGTTTTCAATACTTGCTCTAATGTGCTAACAAACAAGTTGCTGCTAATGTCTAAATGCCAGCTACCATTAACCACCAAGTAGAAGAATGAATGCAATTTGCTACTTGCATTCCTATGGTTTTACACCTAATACTATCCACACAGTGTTCTTTTCTTCCAGTGCTCTTTGCTTGAACTTGTCAAGCTGCTACTTGATCTAGTACCTAAATCTTGTGGGTGGGGCAACAAAGACATTTCCTACAGTTATATTGCTCAAGAGCCAGATTGATAGGCACCCTGGCTCTTTTGCCACTAAATGCTGGCATCACAGGCCTGAAAACATGGTGATGGGCATGAGAATTGCAAAATGGCACTTTGCATCAGTTTTAAAGGAGATCAATGTGTCAATAAGAAGACAATAAGAGGATTGCTCAACAGGATATCCTCCTGTAACAGCAGTTTCTCTCCAGTGTACCCTGAGCTGTACTTGCTCAGATTGTAATACAAGCTTTATACTTTTTTTTCAAATTCATTTTTCACTGCAACATGTCATGAGGCAATTGCATGTTTTTCACCACACAATCAGTCCACCTCATTGTAAGTGGATCAGCAGTGTGGGATGAAATTCAAAGACTGTTCATGTGTTGTTAGTTTGACCTCATTTTAAAGAATATGTGCTACATTTTCTTTAAAGTAGTGGATCGAAATTCAGTGAGAATGCACCTCACACTGAATGATAGTAGCCCTCTAGTCAATATTTTATGACTTGGTGGAATTCAAGTTGCTCGTAACAGAAATTCACAGAAATAAAAAATCTTCCCCTCTGAACCTCAGTTCATTATTTTGCAGGTATAGAAATGGGAGATTAATATTCTAAAATGAAGACTGCCAACATATTCTGGTTATAGGCACATCATGTTTATTATGTACAGCATAACTGTTGCCACATTTGCCATTGTATTTGATAACCACTGTCAGAGCCACATCAATTATACACAACAAAACACAAAGAAAGTGATATATATATATATATATATATATATATATATATTTCAAATATATATATTTTTTTTACCATATATGGTTATGTAGAAACTTGTACAAGGTCTCTTATTGGGGTTTTATTGAATTGTTCAGGAGTTCAGATTCTGGGAATGTTGCAAGGCCCCAAGGACGTCATAAGAATTTGAGCCAAGGCTAAACTTTTAGTTGCAAGCAAACATTTCACAATGAAGGATGGGCAAAAATTCTCTGCCTGATTAGCAATTTGGCACGCACCGTAACCATCAAACAGCTTGGGAGTCGATAAAGCCAATTTCAATCACAACATTTTGGCTGGAGGTCGGGTCACAGTGTGATGCATGGGGACTCATAAGAGAAATGGAGATGAGAATAGAACCGTATTAGATGAAGGTTTTACTGCACAACTAAAAGTCTGCTAGTTTTTACAATCCAGGCAGCCATTCAGCCCCACTTCTGTTTATTGTAAAATGTGTCATACAACATTAAACTCACAGGAAGTATGCTTCTGTTACTTTATAGTTTTCTATCCAGTTTCTCACTGTTGTATTTGGTTTGCTTATTTTATGTGCACTGATAGAACAACGTCCAAAATAAACCAATGACAACAGATTTTACTTATCACACAATAAATGATCTCTGTGTGCAACACACTTTCCTGGTGAATATGACAAACACTGTTAATATTACAGTTACAAATAAAACAATTATGACCATTGTTCCAAAGTGGATTTTTTGAGCTTTTGTATGAAGCAAACAGTACACTGACGAGTTTTTCAGATACCCTGTCATAGTAATGTTTCTATCATTTGTAAAACATACAGCATCACTGACATCAGGCAGTTTTATCTTCAACTCGTGTAGGATTATCAGCCATTTACTGTCACAACAGTTAAAATAATTTCCACTAACATACATAAGATTGAGGCTCGCAGATAAAGCAAGAATCAAAGAATGGTTTAAAGACGCAAAATGATTATGTCTTATGTCGATTTCTCTCAGAGGAGAGCAGTTCAAACTGCTGGGTATCACATCTAGATGGTTGTTAGATATGTTCAGCTGAGTTAACACCGGCATGCAGGGTAATGACAGATCAGAGCTGGTCATGTTCATTTCACTTATGGTCAAGGACCGAAGAGTCTTTTGCACACCCTCGAATGCATCCCTTTGCATTACCATGTGTGAATTTCTTGCAAGGTTCAGAGAAACCAAAGAGTTTTTTTGGAATGTGTTTTTTTGAAGCATTTTGATGTTATTTTCTTTAAGATTGAGGTGTTTAAGAGTCCTTAACTGCCCAAAGACAACACAGGATTTGTTGGGATTTATTTGCTGTGTCGATTGCTCCATCGAGGCACAAGGTCGCACCGAATTGTCTTGTAGATTTAATGTTTCTATTTGCGTGAGCGCATTGAGAAAATGTGGAGAAATGGACGCAAGTCCATTACTCTGCAGGTCGAGATATTTTAAGGAGGGAAAGAAAAGCTTCCTGGTGTGGTATCCTGATTGATCATCATTTCTTACATTCCAGGTGATGTTTTGCAAACAGTTGTAACTGAAATTCAGAGTTTCTAAAGATGTGAGACGGCTCAAAGTCTCCAGTGGGAAAGACCTGAAGTGATTATAGCTCAGGTCAATATAAACCAGTGGCATCAGCCTCCAGTTTGAGTGAAGAGTGTTTTTTCTAAATGTTTTCTCATGTATAATCTCACTATACAGTGCATTGGCCTCCGATACCATTGTAGCCTCTGAATTTAAAGCGCCAACCATATTATTCTGTAAATGAAGATACCTCAAACGGTTCATCTTTGGGACAATTGGGAAATAAAGGAGTTTGTTGTGACTCAAGTCAAGAATTTCAAGCATGTACAACTGGTCATCCTCATGCGTAACAAAGAACTCAACTGAATTTCGACTGAGATTCAGATATTTAACTTGATGTAATTTAAAATCACAGATATGCGCAAGGTTATTTTTGGCCAAGTTTAGCATCTCTAACTGGCCCAATGGTTCAAATGTCCCCTGTTCTATCACCGATATCTGATTGTCATCAATAGTAATGGCCCTCAAACCTTTACTCTCTTTAAACAAACTGTGTGAAAGTCTTGTTAAAGCATTACCCGTCATCTTAAGTTGATCAAGAGACGATTTGCTCCGAAGATACAGTTCCACTGCACCATCACTCAAACCGTTCATTGAGATGTCCAAACTCTTCAGTCTACTGATGGATTGGAGGGCTTTGCCGTTACTGCCAACGTTGTTGTTCAGCGCATTTCTGGACAAATTCAGCTCCTCAAGTCGAGCCAGGTTTTCAAAAGCCCCCTCGGAGATGAGATCCAGCTGGTTGGAGCTCAGGTCCAGCTGTTCCAAGTACGGCAAAACAAGTGTGTGCAACTGTCTGATGAAGTTATTGGACAGGTCTAGTCTTCTGAGCCTCACATCCAAATCCAGAGGGACAGAAAAGAGATTCTGGTTGTTCCAGGACTGCTCCTTGAAATGAAAGGAGCATTCATCATAATCAGAGAGTGAACCATGGAAACCAAACTCAAAAAACATCAAACAATTGCAATGATATAAGATTTGAATTACGAATCTTGGGCCTACCTTTGGCTGGTGATGTGTCAATCCAGTTATATAAAGGTCATGGCTGAATGACCAGAGTAGTAGGAGATTAGAGAACATATGTCTGACCATCCTCCCTCTGCTGCTGTTTCTACTGCTTAAACTGTACCACTACTGCTGCCAGAGCTCGCTCTCTCACACACACACACACACACACACCCTCTTATAGCCATGCTTCATAAAAAAGGGGGGAGAGAAAACAGCTGTGGACACCAGATAGGCACTGTGGATACTATATTTAGACAATAAAGGCTTGACCACTGATGCATCACTTTCTATTACGAAAACATCAGGGAAAATGACCTTTTAAACTTTGGTAAAAACAGGCATTTAGATGATAGTCATGTTTCTGTGTTTAATGTAACCAATTATACAGATGCGTACTTTCACAATTATTAATACCAATTGAGAATTAATTTCTACTAAGGCCAATTATCCCATTTATAACACCTTTAATTTCATCATAAAGTATTTACAGTGTTGAGGAGTTTGTGTCAACCAGGAAAACACCCCCAGAGTGATATAAATGTATACCTTTGTTTGTTCCTGAAAACGGAAACCATTCTAAAATAGACGAGAGGAACAAATAAACAGACGGCGCAGAGGTGGAGCTGGAGGGAAGCCCCCAGCAAGGTATAAAGAGACATGTTAAAATAGACTGATGAAAGGAGGTGGTAGCACACATAAACAATGCTAGGGGACAGGTGGAAACCTGAAAGATTCACCATAATGGTTTAATGCTAAAGGATTTAAAAAGCAGTTGTCTTAAAAAAAAAAACTGACACGAGATGGGGAGTTCATTTAAGAAGTCCATTATGTATTTTCCTGAGATTGATGACAGGTCCCGACAGTTTTCCTGCTGCTGTCACTCGGCTCCTTTATCAGCTTCCCCTCACATGGCTCAGTGTCAGTTTCCTACATCCTGCAGCAACGAGCTGCATAATCATCTTCATATGTCTTGTTTCAGTTTAGCTGTATGACACCAAAAAAGGTCCAGTCTGCGTCCATAGAGATGAGGGCTTGGTGTTTGAATGGTACCACCAATTCTAGCTCATCGTTCTGATGCAACTGCACTATGCCTGTAGCAGAGCATACATAGAAGAAGACATCAGAGGAGATGGGTGACAAATTACAGGAAAAACTGACATAATGTCTCCCAGTGAGGCCAGCTTTAATGCTCCTTGGCATAGACTGCAAGAACTGTACTGGAGAGATGAACGTCATTCTCACTAAAGATATTCCCTCATTTGGTGTTTTGATTAAATGGTGGAGAGGTTGCTAAAGTTAAAGGAATAGTGCAACATTTTGGGAAATACAAGCAAATACACTTTCTTACCCAGAGGTCAAAAACCGATACCACTCTCACGCCTGTACGCTAAATATGAAGCTACAGCCAGCTAGAGCTGCAATGATTAAGTTTTCATGCAAATAATGGCCAAAAATGCTGTTTTCCTCCTCAAATATGGATATTTCTTGATTTTCTGAATATCTTTGGGTTTGGACTGACAAAACAAGATATTCAATACGTCAGCTTGGACTTTGAGAAACTGGGATAGACCGAACGATTAATCGACAAAATAATCCATAGATCAATCAATAATTCAAAAAAAAAGTTTTAGTTGCAGCCCTACAGCCAGCAGCCTGTTAGCTTAGCATAGCACAACAAGTGGAAACAGAGGGAAACTGGCTCTGCCCCAAGGTAACACAAAATCCTCCTACCAGCACCACTAAAGCTCAGAAAATTAACATGTATTTAGTCTGTACAAAAACGTAAGTGTAAATGGCCAGAAGCAGTCTGGAAACCTCAGGGTGGTGATGAGACTCCAGGAAGTCACTACTCCCTGTCAAGAAATAGTCCGGCACGGCACACAACCCTTGTTAACCTGCCACCCCCCCCCCCAACCCCCCCCTCTCCATAGTAGCAGAGAGAGTGCAGGGCAGAGGGGTTGTTTAGTTTAATGTTAGTCTGTGTGAGTCATTGATCCTTTATCTGTCTGAGGTTTGTGCAAGTTAGAATCTATGGCCCTGACCATGGCTCTGAAATATCAGTAGCCTAAGTATGCTGCGTATTGATAAATGAACTGCGCTGTCCGCGGTGCTGAAGCAGGAGACGGATTTGGAATTGTGCCTTTTTCTCCGAGTCCCGCCCTTCTGTCAGTTTCATCTTGGATCTATAATATGCTCTAAACTAGCTTATCTTGTGGGTTTCTTAAAAGACCCGGCCTCATCACCACTAGGGTGCTCCCATTGCGCCACCACCCTTGTTAAAAATTCACAAATCGCCTTCAGCGTACAACCATTTTTTTACCAACCAATTAAAAAAAAAAAAAAAACGTATAATAGTGCTGGTGGCAAATTTTGTTTATGCTTTGGACAGAGGCAGTCTGTTTGCTAAGCTAAGCTAACCGTCTGCTTTATATTTACCGTGAAGACATGAGTGTGATATATCAATCTTCTCATCTAACTCTTGGCAAGAAAACATCTAACCACATTTTTCAAAAATTTTCAACTATTTCCCGAAGCGGCCACAACGCAGGCCAGCAGTATCGCCTCACTGACCTGCAGTGTAGCATGTGTTGTCAGGAGTTTCACCAGGCATCTCTTGCAGGCAGCGCAAGAGCTCTGTTGATGTTGTCCCCGTTCTGGTGGAGCCCCAACTTCGGATGACATGACCCATAATAGTGCTTGGGCTCTCGAACAAAACCTGTGAATTAAGCAGAACATTAGCAGAACAGTTGGAACAAATCAGATGTAATATCAATTTAGTTATGCTTGAGTTACAGTGACACAATACTTGTCCAAACACCAAGTAATATCCATCTTCTTGGACAACAATTCTGTTTTCCTTTTGTGAAATTGCATTTCCTTGCTGCGCAGAAACAGTCCAAGGGATCACTGCTATATTTCCTATGAGAGAAGGCGAGATACACTTATTCAAAATAATGGCATACGGTGCAATGCTAAAGCCAAAGACTCGAATTTAGTTTTACCTCTAATGTCTGGCTGTTTGTTAGTGTTAGCTGTTAACTGCAGGAATGATGTTGAAGCTGGCAAGAGGAGGAAATAAACATAATACTTTAATTTTATTAACTTAGCATATACTGTTATGGTCTCACAACCAGATTAGACTGTAAGTAATGGACACATTTTCAGTTCTCAGCTCCGACGCACCTCTGCAGCTGCCTTGTTCCCGTTTTACTCTCCCAGAAGAAATCTTCAGAGGACGCTGAGCTTTTTGCAAAGTACTTGGCTTTATGTCCTATGAGAAAACAAAGCATTAGGAGAAAATGTATTATTGCAGTGTTATCTGAATACTCACTAATGGCATAAATCTCAGTAGTACAATGTCCAAGATGACTCCATCCTGCATAATCAGTGACATACCTCCCTTGTTTTAGACATCTTGGCCATTTTCCCATCGACTCCCTCAGAACGTGGCTGATTTAATTGTAGAATTATGTCCCCTTGGAGTTTGCGAAAATCTTTTTCTGAAACACTGGCTCTGTGCACCAGGAAAAGGCTAAGACAAAACATAAATGCTGTTAGTGATAATAAAGCATTGTAAAGCATTGTGAGACAGACTGGATGTCCTCAAGTTTCTCAAATGGGTGAGGCCACACATCAGTTAACCCCGGAAACCGAAATGTTCAGTTTCAAAATTAGTTTCTAAATGAGGAAGTATCTCCTCTCGAGCCTCGCAAGATGGAACTCATTTAGATTGTATGAAGATTACAGCCAAATTTACAGTGCATTGTGAAACTTGCAGTCAAAGTAAAAGCCACATTTTAATAAAGCCAAAAAGGCCTCACTCAAAGAACATCATTTGTTCTTGTCAATACTCGTGCCAGCGGAGTCTGATATATGAAAGAGACGTTTTAACCTTTTAAATCAATACCACCCGCTTCACAAAGAGACAGACAAATGCATTTAAACAGAAAATGAAACATTTTAATCCATCAATCAACTCCATTTACAAAAGTATATCCCTTTTTATATACAATATGTACAGAGACGTATAAACAACTATCATTTTTCCACATGGATTCATTCATACGGTAACTAAACAATAGCACTGTAACAAAACATATCACTGATATTCTGCAGGGATGCTGTAGTGCAAATGTGTGCAAAATATATAGTGCTGTTGCTTTGTGAATACCTTATAACTCCAGTTTTAATAGGTTTTTTCTCAGCTTTGCATAGATACCTTTATACTTGCTTTGAACGTGTATATGATCTTTTAATATATTGTTTTAAACCCAGGGGCATATGGAGCTTTAAACCCCTTGTTAAACCACTTACTTATAACTGTTAATATAATTCAATTCATTAAAATGGCCAAGTATACAAACTGCAAATAAAACATTTTGAATAGCTGGTGTTTTTGGAGATACAAGATTATCATTCAACAGCACTTAAAATATGTAAATATTAAGTATATGTCAGCGCAGTGTCCTTCCTTGTTATAAAGAGAGATGCCGTCTGTGTTGACACAAAATGGTGACTATAAATAGAAACGTTTGTTTGATGAGGCTCGTCGAGGCGGATCTCTGCACAGAATCAATGTGGGGGAGGGAGCGGAACAGTCTATATTGTCCTTTCTTAAGATCAGAACTGTGAAAGTCACCCAGGGGCTTCTCCAACTTTAATAACCCGGAGGATTGAACTTTTTCCTCCAAACGGGGGCGGCAAGACGGGGGGCATTTCATGTAGAGGGCTGGTGGTTGTGTAGTTATCAGTTCTGTCCAGCAGATGGAGCCTCTCCAAGTCTGACACTTCCCAGGAAGGTGGTGTGATTGGTCATGCTGATGAGCGTGTCCTCATACACTATGCGTATGGAGATCCTCTGGCCGGCGCGCAGCAGGCTCACTCCAGCCGTGTAGCAGGTGTTGAACTTGCGCTGGCCCGTCTCGATGCTGCAGGTGCAGCGGAGGAACGGGTTGGAGTCCACCATCACCTCATAGCTGGCAATGTCGGTGAAGTTGAGGTAGTACACCTGGTGGAGACATAAAAATTCACAGAAGACTGAGAGGGGTAGTCAAAACAAGTCCACATGATATTTAAGAGATTATTTAAAGCTGGAACAGCTGGAATATCAGAGTAGCAAGCAAGGGTTTGAGTTATAGACACTATAGACATTTAGCCACAGGGAGAGGGGGAAAGAAATGTGTCTCATAATATAACTCAAACACTTACAGATAAAGCAAAGCGAGCAGGTTTTTAAGTTTAGCTTTCAGAGCAACTGCCAGTTCTTTTGACTGTAAATTATAAGAGTTACGTCAAGGACCGTACTCACTTCTACCTGACTATATATGAAGTAGACACCGTCCAGCAGCACCTCCAGCTCTCCAGAGCGAGAGTGCATTTTAAACACGCGGTGATGGATGGACACCATCTTCCAGTTCCTAAGGATGCCTTCAGACAGATCTAAACATGTCACAACAAACAAACACGAGGCACACAGTCAACATAAACAGCTTTCAGCAGTGTTTAACTACAATCAGAGCTGAGTACTGGCAGAAAATATAAACCTGCTAATGATGCTTACACTCCTTTTAGACTGACAAACCTAAGTCTGCTAGCATGCGAGGCTTCTGCTCTTGACCCGAGTTAACACAGGTCTGACTTATAATGTAAGCCTATACTGTAACTGTATACTAATCCTGTAATAGCTGGAGGATTACTATAATCTTACATAATCTTATAGTAAATATTGGTAGCAACATTTAGCCCTCTAAACCAGGGATACTCAACTTGCTTTGCCCGGGGCCCACTTTTGCAAAAATGACAGGAGGCCAGGGTCTAGTTAATAAACAAACAAACAAAGGCTAATAATAGGCTAATTCATCAGATAAAATGAATAAACATTAAAAGGCCCATAATTCATCTTTCTTTGAAATTCTTTATCTTCAAATTAACTGACTTATTAACTAAATCAAGCTTTGACACTAGGCCTATATGACAGATACATCTGGTTTTTACTGCATTTAGTAGTTATAATTGCATTTTAGTTGTAAATGCTTTGGTAGGTAGGTCAGGTGTATACAGGGGCGTTTCGAGGATTTTAGGAGATTTGGGGCTCTGTCGGGGGGTCTGGGGGATCCTCCCCTGCCACTTTTTTTTTTATGAAAAAGCTCTATTTTAATGCTTTTTTATGCACTCAGGCACCTTTTTACATTCAAAATACAACATAAATTCCCAGTGTGAATACATTTATTTTCATTGTAAATTACAAAAATGGTCAGCGGGCCACCCTATCAGATTTGGCCTGCAGGCCGTAAATTGAGTATCACTGCTCTAACCCATAAAATGCTATATTTATTCTGGTGTACGTCTGTGTATGGTAGAACATGTTGACATGTTTATTGTTTCCTATCAAAGACAGTGGTGCAACTACAACTGAGAATAGACAGAAGACCCACCTTCTCTCACTTGGATGGTTGTCTCCTGCCCTTGCAAATGAACCACTGCCGGCTGAAAAACAAGAAAAAAAGTTGATGGTGACTAATCTGGATACACAGTAAAACAAGAGAACAGCTGTTTCTTCAGGGATTGTGTGTGTGGGGGGTAAAATTTAATTTCAATAGCTGACATACTCTACCTGGAATTCTTTTGTTTTCGTCCTATCGGGAACCCCTGCAACAATAAGAGAGAGAGAGAGAGAGATACGATAAATGTCTGGCCTTCAACACTGCTGGGGAACAAAGAAGATGATGATGATTAAAACAAAACAAACACTGAAATAGTTTTAAAGAACGATCACTACTCTCCCACACTATGTTTGACATCCTGCATCAGAAACTTTAACTGTGAAGGCAATGAGTTCATCGATTTTGACAACTTGAGCCCCCTTCTAGTGTGGGAACGTGTCTACATGCGGGAATATATTGTAATCTAAGAACAAATCTCTCAACTCGTGGGTGTTTCCCAGTCCGCTGGCTGGAGTCTTGGCTATCTCAGCGCCTTATCGTGTCATTTCTATTTTAGGTTTTAATACCTGCTGGACCTTGAGTGCCCGGAGGTCCCTGTGGCCCAGGGGGTCCAGGGGGTCCTGCGGGCCCCACGGCGTTGCTTCCTGGAATACCGGGGATTCCAGGGATGCCCGGTGGCCCCTGTGGGCCCGGGGGACCAGGGGGACCAGGGGGGCCCGGCACAGACCTTTTTTTCCCTGTAAAGAGAAAGCAAAAATTGTTGGCAAACTAAAAAAAAAAATGAGCATGTTAATCTTTTGACTGTCAAGTCGTATTTTTTTTAATATAGCTTGAAATCACAAATTTGCCTCCAAGGGCGTTACAATCTGTACAGCATCTGCACAGACTGTAACTTCTGATGTGAAGAAAGGCAAGAGGCCGGAATAATGTGGTTGACGGACAGAATCAAATATTGAATCACTTTAAGTCAACACGGTTATTGGAACATCTCACGGCTACTGCCAGAAAGTAGGCAGCAGGTAGCAGTCTAATCAATGACCAAGATCACTGAAATTAAAGCTGAATTATGTATTACCTTTTTTCTTCTCTTTCCTTCTTTCCCTTCCAGTCGATTCTGAAAGAAACAAAAACAGTGTGATTAAGCTTAAAAAAGGTCTCCTGAACAATTATCATCTCGGATAACATCTCACTCATTCCGCGTAGGTATCCTGAATGAGCTAAAATAACAGATTCAGATGTTTCGGCACTGAACACTGGAGTGGAGGTATGTCAGTCTGTGGTATCTTCTAGTGTAGTAATTTGTAAGTGTGGTTTCACCTCCTCTGTATGAACAAGTGCCTTAAGCATTCACAGGCAGTGGAACTGGAGAAGATCATTAGAGAGATACTTTATCCTGCCAAAATCCCTTTCTTTGAATTAAGCCCAGATGGAGAATGCAGATGAAAGTGTGTGTACATGTGTGTGTGTGCGTCTCCCCTTTACAACCATGTGTGCGTGTGTGCGTGCGTGGATGTTGGTGGGGCATCTATGTCAGCGCTTGAAAGACAAAATGCACTTAGTGTGCATCTGTGTGTGTGTGTGTGTGTGTGTGTGTGTGTGTGTGTATGCTCTGTGTGCAGCTGAAGAATCCTTTTCAAAAAGCCGTCTCGCTGCTCTTGTGTTTACCATGTCATTACAACTACAAAGGCCATTTAACCTTAAAACCTCACAGTTTGAGTCCCCCTTCAAACATATGGCCAGTGTTTCTCCTCTGGCTAAATGACTGGATGCATCCGCATAGATTTGTCTTAACGAGCAGCCCCTATCTGGAATCTGGTGCCCGTTAGGAGTGCCCAGAACGCACACATACGCACACACACGCACGTGCAAACACAGGACACACACACACACACACACACACACACACAGACACAGACATACACACACACACACAAACACACATCTAAGGCTGAGATTACAAAAGCCTTTGTCTGTGCGCTGAGAGCAGAGGAGACCTGGGAATGATTAGTGTTTAGAGGCTCGGGACTTTACTGATTTATGTAGAAAGTCTCAAAGGTGAGTTTTTTCTTCTAATTTAAACACAATCACTAAACTTCCCCCCAAGTATTCAGTGTCACGCCACAGACATTGGAATGCCTTGTGATCATGCTGCACTTGTTGCACTCAGACATGAAACTTCAAAGGCTTCGCTTTTTTTATTTGCATAGCTCGCATTCTAAACAAAAACTACAAACGCTAATTCAGACATATTGGCCATATGGTTTTCTGCGGAGCTATTGATTACGATAAATCAATTTGGGGGAATTAATGAAAGCCATCAAAGTCTCAGATGACAACCTCTTTCAGAAATGGCCACCCGGGTCTTTATAATGACTGCATGTACGACAAAGTGATTTCATTTTGTGTCTTATTTCTGATGGTTCAGACCTGACCGATAACAAGAGTTCAAGATCCGCTTTATTTTTGAAAGATAGAAAAGATATTTCGGGGACCCTGATATTATTTTGAGACGGGGGAAATCAACGCGGGCTTCGCTGTCTGTTTCAAATTGGTGAAACCCTCCCAAACTCCTTGTTGTCCTTGTTTTCTATCCAAGTAATAATCAATCCCATTCCTTTTAATCTCTTGCTCTATAAACTCTGCAACATTATGTGGTGGAGCTGCTTTGTTAAGTAAGCACAAACGCAGTAAAAAATCAATTCCACAAAAAGTGAGAAACAGTTAACAAATGGGTTTTTAAGATTTAAGAGCGTTAAGCCCACCAAAAGTTATTTACACTGTACCGAACCCCCTACAAACAAACAAGAGATACAGAAACCGTTCCTCAACATACAACAAGGCCTTTTGCCAAGTACATATCAGAAAATAGACTGATGCAGGTGCACCGTTTTTTTTGTCAATAAGGGTAATGGATTTGGAGTTTGAGCCAAATATAGAAGAATACGGAAGAGAGAGTGCACTGCACTTTAAAAACTGCATCAATCTGTAAATACGGTCTGTAATTTTGTCACGTGCCAACTTGTGTATTTGTCTGCTGTGCCATTTCCGTAACATTGTTGCTTATTTATGACACTGTTGAATTGAGCTTATACATTCATGCTGTCCCGAAAGCAAACTCCACCGATCTTGGCCGTGTGGTCATTAATAAATGATTCTGAGAGACAAAAAAGCTAAAGTGTCTGTATACGACTTCTGTATCAAGGTGTAAGGACAAGAGACAGCATTAGTAAATGATGATGAATCCAAACAAACATACCTGTTTCTGTCTGCCTGCCGGGACTTCTTTTCGCTCGCTGAGTTATGCCCCTGTTATCCGCTGTGGCGTGGAATTCACTATTTCTGTGCAGTAACTTCTCCTGGTGGACAAAAAAAAATAAAAAAAGACAATATTAATGAGTGTGTAAAATTCACATAGCAGAAAATTCAAGAGGGCCACGTCTTGCTATATACACGGAGACTGTCCTCAGAATATGAATACCAGCCAAGACCACCTCATATTAATTCCGTGAAGCGAACAAAAGGAATGAGTGATACAAGTTAATGAGAGCGAAACCCGTTACAAGTGGCCTTTTCTATTCTTGGGGTATAATGTTTGCACAGAGACAACTTGAGGCATTTGAAAAGATGTGCGACACTGTCAGCCAACACATTCATTTGTGGCCAAGTCATTGTGTGTCCCATTGGGGCTGTAACCCATCCTGTAACCCAAGTCACTTTTGTCTGTGTTTCTGCCGCTTGAGACAGTCACCTGGACACGACTGCTCTAAAATTCACCTTTTTATACAAAAGGAGGACATGAATTGTGGTTAATCTGAGAGCAATACCCATTCATGTGGCACCTGGTCCCAGCCCTATTCAGAGGTAGCATGAATAAGCTAAAAAAAAAAAAGTCAAAGAAAAGGATCTGATGTAGCTGGTCTGAGATCATCCCTAAAAACAGGAAAAGCTATGCTACAGTGGTGGGGGTGTTCCCATGGGCGAGTGAGTGGCGGGGCAAACCGCATGCCTGTGTTCTTATGTGACTGGTTCTTGGTCGACCTACATTCACATGAACTCCGTAGGACGTGCTGACCTGACTGTGGCACGCTCGAGACGTGACCGGCTCTGACAGCAAAAAAAAATGTTCCGTGCTAAGGATGCAGAGTTTAAAACGCAGTTTGTTTCAAAGTCGCTTTCTGTTAGAACAGCCAGTTTGTGATCACATCTTTGGAGGATTCCCAGAATCCAAAAAGACAAAAGAAACTCAGCACTGGAAACACAACAAGACCACCCAAAGCCTTTCTGTTCCGTCGAGCCCCGCAATATACGGGATCGTTTTCGGTCACACTTTGGAGTGTCAGCGTAAATAATGGTACGAGTGTGAGGCATAAAGGCTTTCGATGGCTGAGGACAGACGACCAGACAACTTATATTTGTGCCGGACATCTGCTCGGAGTTTGGGTAACTGACATCCCCAAAGCGGTGACACGTGCAGCCCCTTTAGCACGGATCAAAAGATAATAAATAATGATGTATCATTCGTTCTTACTGCTGGGAATGAATCAGACAAGCTTACTGACAGACACTTTGACCTCTGCTTTTCCATGGGGGCCTATCCCAGTTGGGTACAAGATGACATACTCTACGTTTTCCAGCTGCGACGCTCAAGTAAACATAGTTGTTAAACCCCGACGGTGAGAAAATCTCCTTCTCTGGAAAGCGCCGTGAACTCCCAGTGCCTCTTTGTGTGGTTTTCAAGCTGAGCCACTGAAAGACCATAAGAAGACAGACAAGTGTTATGTTTTGAGTTTCTTTCTATACCTCGTCTCAGATGTGGGAACCCCCCTCCTGTGGCGAGGGATGAGCTGTATCATGTCGAACACCCCCCGCTGGCTGTGTTGGGTAAATTCAAAGTAGTTAAAGTCTACATCCCTGACCAGCTGCCAGCCATGTCTGACCTTATACGCACGGGAATTCCAGCCTGATGGAGGAGTATGTGTTGGAATGGTTCGTCGACACACAGACCTCCAGATGTTCCCGCGAGCAGCGACGTTTGCTGTTCATTTGGTGCGCAGGTGTCTCCACATCTCCTCTCCAGCTGTTGGCATATAGGAGGCTTTTTTACCTCTCAAAGGATTCTGGGTGTATGTTCAGGCATATGGCATTACACTTTCGTCTGTTCTGACAGCCAAACATGATTCAACAGCCAATTTCTGGCCCGAGATTAAGCTCCAGCAGAAACGACAAAAAAACAAACAAGCAATCTGCTAAGCTACTACCAAAAACTGGTGCGTCTGGTGTTGCAGATGAAGGCAACAAAGTGATTTTGAAAAAAATAAAATAAAAAAAGTAATTCCATTATACGACTATGAGAAATGGTTTTGCGCCCTTGTTTGCTTCATTTCACTTCATTACAACATTTACAGCCTTCATACCCTTCAAAGGCACACGGAGTTACAGTAAATCAGGATGACAACGTGTTGGTATGTATGCCAAGTGCCAACTATTGAGTAAACCATTCTTTTTCAGCACAAGGGAAAAAATGCTATTAATTAGAGGGCTTTCAAATCTTCAAAGTGTGGGGGGGGTGCTGTTGCGCGCAGAGGACGCGATTCCCTGTTGCTCCGTGAGGATATGACTAAAATTCAGTCACCCCAGGGATGTGTAATTTAGTGATCACAAGACTTCTTTTTGGCCTATTAACACTTACTATTACAACGGCTTGTATCTCTACACATCTCTGCACGTATCCCACAGAAATGCCCTCACATTTATAAGCTGTTTATGAAAATAAAAGCCTACGGCGTAATACCAATGCTATTTCCCAGACATTCTGGTCGCAGTAACGCCTCCAAATCTCCGACTGTGAAAGTTAGTCACAGTAAGAAATTGCAGTTGAGAGAAAGTTACAAAGTTTGAGGAGGTGAAACGCGGGGCTTGTGGTTGTGGGGGTGCCAGATGCAGACTGGGTGCCCATCATTGCTGTACAGCCATTACTAACTTTAATGGCATGCGTACTGCAGAGAATTGTGTGTTTTCTTCTTAAATATCACACAAAAAAAAAGAGTGTCCTTACCCCAGCCAATATCAGACACTGCTCTCTGGAAGGACATGTGTTTTAAACCATAACTCGGGTAATTTAATAACAGCACCCATAGATTGTCATCTTAAAAATCTGTGGAGCTAAACCTAAGGGAAATGTTTCCTGTCAGCAGCCAATCACATTTCAACTTGTTGCAACACTGCTGGCAAAGCGACTTGTCGCTGAATACCGTGAATGCTTTGAGAATTTATTATTTTGGTAGACGTTTGTGACTCTGGACTTAATCTTTACTGGGCGTCTTCGCCATCTGTCTGTCAAGACAATTCAGTGTTCTAATGGAAAAGTTTGCAGCCTCATATCTCTGATGTTTCGACCTCCTCTGCCTTGTGCTTTTATGACACTTGTGTCCATACTGATTAATTCCTGACATGGAGGCTCGCTCCATCTGTACATATGATACTGTGCTGTTTTAACTAATCATGCACTGGTCACAATTAAAGGAGATGTGGGTGACAGCCCACCCCGGCGCCCCAGAGCTTGTATGCTGCTGAGGACTTTGTGTCCCATCAAACTGACTTTTTTAATAGCCGTTAACTAGACTCCAGATGTTTCAGCATCTGTTCTCTGTGAGACTTTGAAGGCATACATCAGAGGAGAAAATTATTTCATATAATGGTTATAAGAAAAATGTTAGGCTGAGGAATAAAACGCTATCCGAACTAACACAATTAAATATTCCATGGGTTGACTTTTATGACGCGTCACTCGCTGCGGTCAGGTGAATGAGGGTCAGGCTGACTGTGAAAGTGTCACTTGCTCATATTCTGCAACGCCCTGCATCACACTCTTCAGACCTAAGAGCTTCACACACACACACACACACACCTGGGAGGGGCTTTTTACTGTTGGGAACTGTGCAGATCTGCCGGACAGCTGGGATTTACTGCCTTGCTCAAGGGCATACCAACTGTGACTGGTGAGGGGAAGACTGTTTGTTCACTCCGCAGGCCCGGATCATAAATGACCAGATCATCTGCTCTCATTAAGAAGCAACTAGCAGGATATGAGAGAGTGAGAGATGTTAAGTGGTACGTTATTTTTAAGTGCATGCCAGAAATTAGTGCATTTCTCCAACAAAGATCTCACCAAAATGTTTCCTTTTCCTGCTTTTATTGTATATTCCTGTTGCAGTGACTATTATCGTGAGGAAAATCTCTGAAGATCTAGAAATCTTTCAACAAACACCTGCTTCTATTTCTGCACTTAGTCTACATCTGAAACAGATAAAATAAAACTTTAAAGACATCCTGACAGATAGGCTCAAATTGTGTTATATTGTTACAAGTTTTGTTTGATAGCATTTGTTCATGCCTTATTTTTTTTTCTTTGCCTCAGATCACCCCGCAACCCAAGTTACAAGCAGTCCCTCCTCTGAAAACGGATCAGACGCGTGTAGTGTTACAGCTTATATAGCCGAGATCATTATCTGGGAGTTATGGCCATGATCGCTTCTTCGGAGCAGCTGTAGATCTACACATTTTCAGTACAAAGTGCCTTCATTGGTCCACTTTTTCCATTTCATTTATGTATTTATTTATGTATTTATTTATTTATTTATTTATAAGGATAATGCACATCAATCAACATTACTGTAAATGTGCCAGTGTTAGCCAGCTGGCTAATTTTCAACTGTATTTCCTGTACTTGAAATTTTTTTTTTTGCTGAAATACTGTAAAACAAGTGATGACTTGTAGCTGAAGTACAAGATGACAAAAATTTGATCGAAGTTCAAATTTAATATTACTAGATTCCAACTAAATTTGTTGCCAGAATAAACACAGGATGGTGTTTTCTTTTCTTACTCAAATTTAAGCATTAAAACACGTTAGTCCAATCCAAAGAAAACACATTTGTTTCTTTCCACGGGCACTTAGGAAAGATACACAAATCTTAAAATCCATGTCGATGTCATTTTCCTTTTTTTTCAGTTAAAAAGAACCTTTATCCTCCTTAATGCCACAATCTCAGCTGAGAAAAAGTTATCTTTCCATTCACTTTGAAGAAGCAGCTAAATGATTGATGTCTGACACTGACCGGCTCAGTCGCACGCACTAAATTTGGTGTGCAAAGCCCTTATTACAAGAAGCAGTGTCACTTGTTTTTGTAAAAATACAACTCGACCACAAAGCGGACCAAGTCCATCTGAACTGAGGTTACACACTGATGCACTGGTACTATGTGATGTCAAAGTCTGTGCACTTCACGTCTGCTATATGTCTATGTGGTGTGTGTGGTGTATGTTTGCTCCTATACCTGGATGTTGTTGCTTTGTTTTCTCTGAAGACTTTCCATGTTTTGTTACACTTGTCTGTATACCTGCACATCACATCGAATCACACTGATGCTGCTGAAGTGCCTTTGATGAAGACTTGTGTGAAAAATCCAATAAACAATTTTTAGCTCTACAGAAGAGATTCTTCAAAGGAAATGCCTGAAAAGCTAACAAGTGCGGCCGCTGCGTCCAAATGCCACATGCTCCTGTTTCTCTAACTATGTAAACTGTGGGATGTGTAATCAGAGTTGTTTAATGCAGACATCTGGCAAGGACAGCATCACAGCGCTGTTAAATATTTACAGCTGGGCCACAGTCTTTCACCTCATGAAGCGTCACCATCTGGGTTGAATACCAGGCCCATCTCACTCGGGAAAACCAAACTAAAATAAGCTTAGCAAAGGACACACTGACGACTAAATGAATAGGCTGAGCTTCCCACCAACACCAGCAATTGATCTCTATAATCTTAGCAGAGAAATGAATGCCTCCATCCTCTGGCTGACGATTCTGCACAACTAAATGTCCAGCCAATGCCCCCCCACACACACAGAGGATCATTTTCTCTGCAAAAACAACTGGTGACATGTGAGCTAATTGAGCAAGCAATGCAAAGTTAAGACCTTGGTCCCTTTGTACTGATGGAATTAGGGAGTGTGTGGCAGTGGCGGTGGTGGTGGTGATGGAGGGAGGGGTGGGGTGGGGGGTGGCTGTTGCCAAAGCCACAGACAACACAATGAACATTCAATCAGCCCGCTGCCAGAAAAGAAAACACATGTGAGACGAGGCTGGCGCAGCTCCAAGTACCAACTGCCCCATCTAAGTCCTGATGAATTTACATCAGCCCTTGGGCTTTGCACCTGCTGGTGATCCAGTTCATTTTCCGTCCACCTGCTCCAGCACACTGACTGACCCGTCTCTGTGTGAATCCAGCTGGGCAGGCTGCCTACGCTTTGAGCATCAACCTCTGTCTGTTTAGGGGGAGCTCTGGAAACAAGACAAATTGGGTTAAATATGGTTTGATGGGGTAAAAATGAATCAATTTCTTAAGTAAATTAGTTAACTAACTGTGGGATTTTTTTTTTTTTCACTTTCTTATTTTGTGAATTGCACCATACCTCTCAAACTTCCTTGATATGCCTCGCCTGGATGGTGTTTACCTGCATGTGAACACGAGACTTTGGCCAGGTGACAGACTTTTAAAGCTTATACCTTTGCGCATCTTTGTCCAAGAGAGGCTGAATCACGCACACGGGAGCTCTGATTCAAAACATATTTGTCTGGAAACTGAAAACTTCGTGACAGCCAGGCTACTGTAAAATAAGTTGCCCAGAAACATGCCATAACAGAGCACAGACACAAAACCTGACACCGTGATACGGGAACAGGAGGACTGCACGGAGGTGAATGAACACGAACAGCCTCCGTGTGAGGAATGGAAACAATGTGAATGAGCTGTGGCTCTCCATTAAAAAAAAAAAACCCTCTTTTTAAAAAAAAATATTTACCTCATGAGCCTCTGCGCCGCGGCTGCTGCCGGAGTCCAGTCGCGGGTGTCCGGGCGCGAGCACCGCCGCCAGGTCAGCCAGGTCACTGCCCGCAAGTGTCAACATTGAATCCCGCTTCTGGTGGATAATTTCCCTTTTGACTTCGGACCGCAGGTCCAAATAGCAGACGAGGGTGACAGCGTGTAGAGACAGCGACAGCAGGAATAATCCCAGGAAGACAACACTGCTGCTCCGACTCCTGCACTTCTTGCTGCACGTGCAGGGAGCTGCTCTGGGCATCACTTTGTCCGGGAAATCCTCCGCGGATGAACCATCGCATGCCATTATCGGACAGAGCGCGAGTCAGATGCTCTTTTATCTCGGCATAATCGGCTCGTTTGTCTCGCGCGCGCCGCGGCTATTCATTAGCGTGGAGACTCATAGGTGCAGCAGCAGCAGGTCGGTGCAAACTTCTTCAGAGTATCTGTAGTAACAATGGAGCCCCGCCCACCTCTTCTGTGATTGGTCGGTGACAATTATGAACCCAGACAAATGCGGGCCAGAGGTTGGGGACGGGTAGGGGTGGGGGGGGCTGGATGCACCAGGTGCTGTAGTTGAGCGACACCTAATGGACAAAGTGAGCAGCTGCAACGCCTGTGTGATAAATGAGAAGATGGTGTGAGAATATTGTGTGAGAAATATCCCCCTCTTCATATCTGTTTGTGTTGTGTGATTATTACTCAGCACTTTGAGGCAGCCAAACACATTTTCCCTCCTCAGTGATTAATTTTCTGTTATGTGAATGTGTGAATGGGGTTGGGGTGGTCATTGATGTAATGTATATTGTTTATGCATGTGTTTTAAGCTTTGGACATGCTGTTTTTCATGGGTTTGTTAGGAAATTTGTTTTGTAATGTGGGTGGCACATGCAAGGAGTGGTGGTCCTGTGGGAAAGAATTGATTCAAAGCCCTGGTAGCCTAAATACTGTCCAGCGTTGTTACTGAAAAAGAACAAGCGTTTGATGATTTCATCATATCATGAAAGAGTGGAAAAGTATTGCAAATTATATTCTTAAACAGAATACAATTATGCAATTATATTTAAATGCATCTGGACCTCGTCAGGCTGAACAGTATGATAGCAGGCCTGGAAGAGAGTCAATGTCACGGTGAGGTCAGCACCGCTCTGTGTACAACACCATCAAATACTCGTCTAAACACGTGTCACTCAGCTGGACTTGGGGAAAAGTTTGACATTCATGTTACCCAAAAAGCCAGCTGAGGACAATGCTTTAAGAAGATTGAATGTGGCACTGCGGTTTCTACATTTTCAACATCCAAAGCCGACCTTAATTTTGTTCTTTTCAGATGTAGACACTTTGATGTCTGGAGCAAAAAGAACCAGAGGTAGCCTGTGGATCAGTCCGTCCTTGAGCCGTGAGATGATGAAACCAGTGCACCGAGCAGGGCTGAAACTTGGAGACTTGATGGATCACCAGCTTAGATTAGTTTTCAGGCAAGTGCCACAAAACATCTGTCTTTATTTCTTTGGGACAAAAGCTGACATTTGAGTGCACTTGACCTACAGAGAGGTACACTCTTTCATGATATGAGCTCACGCTGCCAGACACTGAGTAATCGCTGGTTTTCACTTGGTATTGTGGAAGGAAATAATGGAGAAGAATGACTTTTGGGGATCAGAATATGGGTATTTCATCACTGTGAAATGTTGTCAGTGCAGAGTTGATTACTATGAGAAGGTGAGAATGTATTACTATATTTCTTGGGGTTGATTTTGCTCTTACTGCATCACAGCCAATTTCATTCCTCCAACTCATCTGCAGAAAAAGTGATTCTCGTCAGCTGCCACTGAAGGGCAGCATTGCCAAGCCATAAATCAATAACACTGCATACCAGTGTCCTGGTGAACTTGAACTTAAAACAGCTTCATATTGGAAGAAAAATGAAATTTAAATAACATCTTATTTTTATATTATTTTTACATTCTGTATATATATATCTTTATATTGCTTCTCCATGGACTGTTGAGCACATATTAAGCATCCTCCGTCTCTCTCCCCCGGGAAGTCATTTCTCCATTGTTAGAATATAAGATAGTGAAATCATAGAGAGAAAGACATTCAAAGTAACCCTCATAGGGCCTGTGACTGAGGGCTCAGCCTAAGCACGTTTGCCACGCTTTTCATCCAAACAGCAGGCACAATGACTTTGAGAAGCAGATCATTCAGGACTGGAATAGTTAGGCACATCTCCCATGATTTCAACCCATTTTCAAAAAAAATGTTTTTAGGTTAGTATATGAGCTTCAGACTATTTGCTCAATTTTTTATTTGAAATCATTTGTCATTTTTGTGGAAAGAGGAGGTCAGACGGCCCTGAAGTGAAGGTCAAACTCAACACAATGCCACTGTCTGCATCTGCTGCCTCGTTTCCGACATCACAGCTTTAAAGCCGGTGACAATTAAAAGCAGTTTTGTTGTCGTGATTGTTTTTCTGGCATCGAAAAAAAGCAGGAATAATTCTTATAACATCCCCCGGGCTTCAATGCAGCGTTCATAAATGGTGTGCCACTCTATCCTCTCTGAGCTTATAACAAGATTTAGAGGCTTTTCCTGCCAGATGATAGAGTTTTGCAGGAGGAATAGGCGCTCTTATATTTTACCATGGAGAGTTGAGTGGTGGGCTGAGGCTCCATGACTTCAACAAGCTGTTGGAAGATGATGGCTGCTCGGTCTCAACTAAAAAGGTGCTGTCTGTACCTTTCTCCTTTCTCCATTGATAAAAGAGCGCAAATTAAAATCGACTTTCAATTGCCATCATAAGGAATCACACAGGAGCCAAAGTGATTCATAGCTAATAGAATAATACCGCCACATATTACAGTAAATTGTTTTAGACCTCTCCACCCCTTACATTACCTTCTCCGGAGTCATTGTCTCTGCACATTGCATTGCGGAGGTGTAACCTTGGCTAATTGATATGCTGTGGCATTTGATTTCCTACCTATAAATCTCCTGTAAATTGGACAATGTCTCCCATTTCCCCGGACAATGATTAATTCACCCTCATTGTGGGTTTCTGTCTTTTAAGAGTCCTTATCAAGATCAGAGAGTTCTCTCTCTCTGCTTTTTGTGCCCTCTTGTCGCTCTCTCTCTCTCTCTGCTTCCATCTATTTGCTGACTGTTGTGTGGAAGTCCGTATAGAAACACTTTGGGTAAATCTAATTGATTTTCTTATTCCACACAGAATTGGTGCAGTTTAGTGGCCTTTTTAGCATGCAGAGGGTTGTTTTGTGAGTTTTCTCAAGGCTGCCCTGCTCAAGGGGATCAGTAAACAATACCATTTAAGGGTTGCATTTATTCATTAACTGTTTTTGTTTTAATACTAGAATTGGGGGCATTTTACCTTTGATGGTTAGAGAAAGGAAACATAGGGTGAGAGAGAGAGAGGAGTATGACTTCCAACGAAGAACCTCGGCCAGAAATGAACAGGGAAAGTTGTGTTCATATGCATGGGTGTGGTTTTGTGTTGGAAAGTGGTGGGGACATAATGGCTCAGATGAAAAAAACATTTTTTAAATGGTCTTCAACATAGGAGATTTTAGACAATGTAATGGGGGATCGGTACGAGGTCAGAGTAGATAATTACGGCGAGAAAAAAATTGCATAACAGCGCATCAAAATGGCATAGCCTAGGCTACTACAGAGTCGACAAGACGAAAAAACTCACAACGACGTCGACGTCGCCACAGCAGACATTTAAGTCACATGACTGATGTTTCATCCAACGGTTTCATCTGTTTTATACTTAATGCAGGAAATTCACACATAATCTGCAGTTGTTGACGTTGTTGCGTGGCTGTTTGTTTGTTCTCAGAGAGAAAGTGGAAAACTTGGACAAGAAGAAACTGTGTCAAGGAGTTGTCGCAGTTACTGATCGGAGCATCCACGTTTTTGGGTCATTTTAAGAATCAGTAGGCTAGGGGGGATGTTTTTCTTTTAGCTTACGTTACGTTTTTGGACAATGCACATTTATTTCGTCTTTATTTACAGTGCATTGTACAGTATGTTCTTCTTATTCTTCTTATTGTGCAAATATAACTCTCACAGTGTTCTCATTAACATTTCTTGGTGCAAGCTATTTGTTCACAAATTATGCTGTTAAAAAGTGGTGGGGACAAAATTGGCCATTTCAAACAGTGGTGGCGACCCCAGCGTAAATTACACCTATGGCAGTATGCCAGTTTTGTTTGGGGACTCGTTCGGTCACTACATTCTAGCATCTACTCAAATATTTCTCTTACAACAGTCGCATGCACACGCATCAACATGTGGAGAAATCCAAAGCTTGACAGACCTTCTGTGCCTATATGGTTGCTAAGCTGTGATTGGACTATCACTGTTAAAGGTTTAGCAAACAGTCAATTGTACATTTCCATTTCATCATTAAATTATCATATGGTTGAAAGCTCTGGGACAGCTGCTAACTGGACCTTGAGGTGAGATTGTTTTGCTGTTTCTAAGGTCAAGAATTAACTTTGAAACTCATCACACAGAGCTGCGTTTAAGAGGCCGCAAAACAATTATCCCCATATTTTTCATACTTGTCTTTTTCTGCCTTGCTACATCATTTCCTAACACCGATGCCAGAGTGACATCTGGTCAATTCACTCTCAGGTGTCATAAGAAGAAGGGGTGACTCACCCAAGACAGGCGGATGAAGAGAGAGATAAAGGGATGATGAAGGGGAGGATGAAAGAGTGTAGCGGCACAATCGGCCTGCCAGTCACTTGTCTAATTGCAGTGTCTGTCAGAGGAAGCGTGTGCTGTCTCTTCACTTGGATGACTTCATGTTATTTTTCTCCTCCTTTCCCATTACTCCCATCACTCTTTTAGTTGAACCACACGCTTAACCATTTGTCACCTCTCTCTCATTCTTGCTTTTCCAATGTCTCTCTTTCTCCTTTAGAGGAGTTAGAGGAATGGTTTTGACCTTAAAGCTCGGAAAAGTTCAGAAAAATCTAATTTTACTACAAGGATCAGATCACAGTATCACAAAGAATGGTGCTATTGGTTATAGGCCGAGAACAGGCAATGCATGCAACCTAGCCCACTATTTTTTATTACCTCCGCCAAGGGGGTTATGGTTTTGGTTTGGTTTGT
>JAOVVB010125225.1:0-12411 GCA_028570985.1 Heterobranchus longifilis | reverse complement strand
CACGATGACGGTCAGTCACAATCAGTCTTGTGTGTCACGTCACTTTTTTGGCCGATGCGAGCAGGGGAGCACGAGCGGCAGGGTTTTCTGTAAGTTACACATACAGTCGCACTGTAAAACATGTAAACACGTTTTAGTAGAAACACAAAATACAAGTATGAACCTGAACACGAGCAGAATAGGCTGTCATGATATTTCATTGCATCAGTAGATGTTTTCTCTATCAGCACAGCCCCACTGTTCCCAAAGGACAGTTGAATGATTGACTTTTTTTTTTTGCATGAATGCTCTTCCCTCACTCGTCCTTTTCACACTCGCCTCTCACATTGTCGAGGCTAAATGGAATCTTGGCAGGCGCCAAATAGCGCAATTCTGATGCTAAACAAACCCTTTTGTCTATGCAGTGACTGTTTGTTCCCACTGTGTGTTGTATAGACACACATACTGTATAGTTCATTTACACCGGGGAACCAAGTGCCATCGTGCTGTATTACTTTTTCGCCTTGAATAGTATCAAATTGACCCAAACAATATGATACAGAGTGTGTGTGGTTTTTTTTTTTCGACCCCGCTTCAGAATTTCATTACATTTTCTCATCGTGCTGTGGGTCTAGACAGGAAGGAGAAGCGACAGAAATCTGACAGCAGTCAGTGAAATGGGATTTGAGTCCGAGCTGTAATAACACACAGTGGTCATACTCTACCACTCAATAACTAAGGTGCCACAGTCACGTTTTCTTGAAGTGGATGGTTGACCGGCTGTGAGGGAAGCTTCAAATGTATCTCGATTTTTGATGAACTGAGTTTCTGCACTAAAAAGCAGTCTGTTTTCTGTTTTCTCCCTTAAGTATTAAAAAAAAGGGGCTGAACATGCTTTTCCAAGAACTGTTTACTTTCTTTTAAAACCTGCCTAGAGAATATTCAAATTTTTATTAGCAGAGTCCTCTCAAGCTTTGATTTTTTAAGCCCAACTGGATGACCTTAAAGTACTGACAAATTATGCAGAGGAAATAGCTTGGAGTAGCTAATGTTTATCCATAAATATTCATTCTCCACACAGTGCAGTCCTGAGCATGCTTATTCTTCCCCGTGTGAGCAGCACAGAAAGGACCGGGATGAACCCTGTCTTCTTCCTGACTGGGGCGCGGGGAAACTCTCGATTTCCCCTGACAGAGTGCAGCTCTAAGGGGGCTGGAAGGAATGAGAATGACTCCCAGACGTCTTTTTAAAGGCTGTGCGCTCAAAATATTCCTGTCTTTTCACCCTCGTGCTTGCACATGAAGTCCTTTCTCATTACTCCTGTTCCTTTTGTGTTTCCCTCTACGATGTGTGTGTGTGTGCGTGGACGTGTTACCGAGCGGGCCTGCCGGGCACAGACCCAGGGAGTGTCAGAGCTCAAAGACCCCAAAGACGCTTAAAATGACTTCAAAGAGACCAAAACAACTGCAAAGAGACACACAATGACTACAAAGGGACACAAAGCAACGACAAAGAGACTCAAGATGACTACAAAACAACAACGCACAAAAAATAACTACCATGAGACCGAAACAGCTACAAAGAAACGCACAACGACTATAAAGAGACACAAAATGACTACAAAGACAGGTAAAATGACTATAAAAAAGGACAAAACAACAACAGACAAAATAATAACTCTGATGAGACTTAACCAGCTGCAAATAGACACACAATGACTACAAAGAGACACAAAACCACTACAAAAGACCTAACAACTATAAATTATGTGTCTTGCCCCCATGGAGGAGAAGTGGTGGAGTCTGTAACCAGAGGCTCATTTTCTCATAATCCGCCTATGTGTGTGTGTGCATGTGTGTGCGTGTGTGCATGTGTGTGTGCATGTGTTGTGTGTAGGTGACCTGGTGTCCCGCGCCATGCACCACCTACAGCCGCTGTACGTGAAGAACCACAACAACGGGACGCCGATCCACCAGAAGAGCAGTGTGATCCACTGGGCGCCTGAAGCCATCTACACGCTGTGTTACTTCATGCACTGCCATCAGATGGAGTGGGAGAACCCCAACGTCGAGCCCTCCAAGGTTACTTTACAAACAGAGAGGTGAGACGCAAACATGATAACACATAACGTCACCACATGATGGACGTCAGCAGGTTTGTGGTGCAGCTTACAGCCTGACAGGAATATAAAACTCTTTTCACAATAAAAGCAAGTTAGAGCTTAAATGTAACAGGAGCAAAAAATAAAGAGGTAGTATAGCACAATGTACGGTACAGTTGTAGAAATGTTTTATTTGCTGCATTTGGTAGAAAAAGAAAGTTAGTTGCAGTATCTAGATGTTTACTTGCATCATATTTGTGCCGTAAAATATGTTTTGTGTTCTTACTGTGAGGTTTATTAAAACTAAAACCAGGCAAAGTAATAGAATCATGTGCTATTGATTAATCCGTCAGACCCCTTCACCTCATTTTGTACTATGGGACAGTACCAGTATTTCTCCTTTAATGGGACAATAATAAAAGAGCACCATGAGACCATAATGAGAAAACTTTACACTCCTGCGTCACAGACACTATCCAGTGGCAATGTTCCTTCTGCAGAGACGTGCAGAGATCGTTCTGCTGTAACTGTACACCTCTGCAGACTTTTATTATATTTCTGGCTCTCTGGATGTGCTCACCCCTGAAATGGCACACCAGATGTTTTCCTCTGGAAGGAAAGTACAGTTTTATATAAGTGAATTGCCAACTCGTTGGCTCCTTGAGTGAGCCCTCTGGGTGACCTGAGCAGCGGCAGGAAGCGGGCGGGCTCAGTCAGTATTGATAATTACCGCCACTGACATAGTGGGACGTAATCAGCCGGCAGCTGTAGGACTGTG
Organism: Heterobranchus longifilis; assembly: GCA_028570985.1. NCBI lineage: Eukaryota > Metazoa > Chordata > Actinopteri > Siluriformes > Clariidae > Heterobranchus > Heterobranchus longifilis. The sequence goes on along the minus strand of JAOVVB010125225.1, from coordinate 9,553 downwards.
TTGGTGACTTATGCATGAATGACATAAGGCTTAGGCATAGTTTCCATGGTTTTTGGACATTTCATAGTTTTCCCACAAGGCAGCGAAGCACAGAACAATCCTTTTTTATTAGGGTTATTTTTTATAACCCTGTTATTTTTTAGGGTTATTTATCGGGCTTTTGCCTTTATTTGAAAGTACAGCTGAAGATTGACAGAGAGGGGACGACATGCAGCAGGTCGGAGTAGAAGCTGCGGCCGCTGCGGTAAAGACTCAGTATACAGGGCTCATGATCAGGTGAGCTACCGGGGCGCCCCAGAACTGTTTCTTTTTATGCCTCTTTATGCACCGGTGACAACCGCGGCCGGAGGCATTATGCGATTTGTCCGATGTCCCATTCTCATGATATCTCAGTAACGCCTTGAGGGAATTCCTTCATATTTGGCACAAACGTCCACTTGGACTCAAGGATGAACTGATTTGATTTTCATGGTCAAAGGTCAAGATCGCTGTGACCTCACACAACACGTCTTTGGGCCATAACTCAAGAACTCATACACTAATTATGACAAAATGTCACACAAATGTCAAATAGGATAAAATTATGTAGTGATGACATTTTATAGTCAAAGGTCAAAGGTCAACTTCACTGTGACATCATAATGTTCTGCAGAAACAACTTTCTGGATATTATTCAACGGCAACCGCCCATACTTGTCAACCCTCCCGATTTTCCCGGGAGACTCCTGTTTTTCATTGTCCTCTCCCGGTTTTCTCCCAGAGTCACAATTCTCCTGTATTTCTCCCGATTTCGTTATCACAACCCATTTCTGGCTCTGTACAGCACATCCTCCTGTGCGCCCTCCTGTGACTCTAAAAGTCTACTGTTTTCACCCGGACAACAATACAGTTACATCAAATCGAGTCTCGTCCTCCCCAGTGGGACGGAGACAGAAATGTAAGAGAAAGAAATACTGCAATTTCATTTCAGATGTCCTGGAAAGAAGAATTCTTGTTTCTCATGGAAAGTTCACACCAGAGGTGCGAATTATTCTGTATTCTTTATTCTTTATTCGAGAATTAAAAGTAAAATTTAAATATTCAACACAAAAATGCTGTTGCAGTATACATATTATTAGGGCTGTCCCCTCTTAGTCGATTAGTCAACTAATCGGTCGTTTTGGTCTTAGTCGACTAAGATTTTAGTCAATTACTCGTTTTTTATGCTTTTTTCATGCTGAATGACTAATTTCCACGAAAGGTATGAGCACATCTCTGATAAACACATTTAAAGTGTTGCGTTTGCATGCAGGGTTTTACCTACAGCAACCTACAACAGTTTTACCTACAGTCTTTTTAGGCCTTATTTGTGTGTTGTTTATTATCTGCTCTAGCTTTTCCACATTGTTGTACACAGATATGGTAGTAGTAATAATAATGATATCAAATTGCATAGTTTTAACTGGAAAATGTAAAACTTAAGAAAAAGCTGGCATGATTCTTTGTTTAGAAACTCAGTTTTACAGATCTGTCGATTAAATCAACTAATCGATTAGTCGACAAAATCCTGAGTGTTAGTCGACTAAGAATTTCTTTAGTCGGGGACAGCCCTACTTATTATTTTGTTATTTTCATTCTTTAAGTCACTAGAATGCAGGAAGAAAAGTCTCTGAGGACCCCCAGACCTTCTACTTTCATTTTGAAATCCTCCCTCTCTGAGGTGTTAATGTTGTCGGTATGTGTCTGCCTGGAAACTGTGATTGTTTAGATCTTCTGTGCTGCTGGGTTGTGTGTGAAGCATCCAGGTTTTAGAGTTTGTAGCTTCTTTGCAGGAACATCCACATTTGAAGCATTGTCTTCTGCTGTCGTGTCTCCATATATGAGTCTGGACGGACATGAATGTAAACTGTAAATCGACTGGCTGGCAGCAGAGACATATAACTGCGAGGCGGCAATTCTAGTTTTACCCATCATATTCCACTGTAGCTCTCATACCTCGACCTGTTCAGTATTTCCTGCAGTTTGGTGGAAACCCGCGTCAGCATGCGGCAGAGGTGGGAAACAGAACTGACAGTTGAGGCAGAGCAGTCCTCCTCTGAGGCTCCAGACTTTAGCGCCTGCAGTGGAGAGAGTTATCAGCTAATGTGTGTCCCAGGTGTCCAGCTCACGTCTGCTTTAGCTCTAATCACCATTTGTAACGGAAATCACATTAATGGCTGTTTGTTTTTAGTCATATTTAAGCACAATGCCAGAGCCAACATTAGGGAAAGCCCTGAGACTGGAAACAGCAAGACCTTGAACTGCTTGTGAACTAATGTTTCCTTGTGAGGGAATGCAGTGCCATTATACGTTCCCTGCCTCTTGATGAGGTGTTGTGTGCAGCTTTAATGAATCCTGCGGAGCCAATAACGTCACGTGGGCTGTAGGTCAGGCTCCTTTGAAGTGAGGGGTTCGCATTTCTTTGCAGATCAAACAATTATTAAAAGATCCTCGCATCAGCTCGGAGTAGCATTGATGAGAAACTAATTAACATTGAGTGACAGATGTGGGCTGAGCGTGTGTCAAGGACAGTCCAGGCATCAAGACATCCTTTGTAAAGTGACGTATCGGACAGTAAATCCCGGAGGACGGACGATACCAAGTTTCATCAAGTGCACGCAGCGTAGATATGTGACAGCTCATGCAAAACACATGAGCAGCTTCAGCAGCATTCAAACAGAAACCAAACAGATTGTTAATGCTATGATCTGAATTCCATATGATTAAAACGACACGTACTATATTAAAAAATAATGAAACTGTCAGATCTGACACATGACTATGTAAATCGATTTGTTTAAACATGGATTACTAAGCGGTAAAACTTTATTATTATCGTCAGTATCAACCTTCATAATACCAGCAGTCACAAGGCATCTCATCATAATACTTAAAGGGGACCTATTGTGCTTATTTTCTGTCATACATATATATATATATAATATATATAAAATGTTACAATGTTGGATGTTCGTATTAAACGTGGCCAAAGTTTCAAATAATGAGGTAAACGTTATGTAAAAGTAATCCCTGTGAGCAAAAAACATCCATTCCAGGCACGTTACTGCAAGTGTTTATATTACATACATGTAGTGCTACATGTAGCTACATGCTAACATCTGGGAAACCTGTAGTCTTGGTTGCCGATGTTGTTAATTTCTCCCCGATTTCGGATCAGCTTTCTGGGCTGTTTCGGGAGAGGGTCTTAAAGAGACGGGTGCTAAAATGGAGTGTTTCAGACAGAAGGTGAATACTGGTATATTCAGAGAGACATTACCAGAAAAATAATGTGTTTTTTAAACATTAAAGCATGTAAATATGTCTTAGTAGAAACCCAAAATACAAGTATGCACCTGAAAATGAGCATAATAGGTCCCCCTTTAAAATCATCATCATAATTTGGTGCTTTCTGTAGCCATAAAGTATAAAGAGTGTGGTTGTGTTTTGCATAATGTATTTATGACAGCTCATTGTTTTGCCTAAGTGAAGAAAGTGTGTATTTATATCCACAACATGCTGTCTGCACAGTAACGAAGGTCAAAATGTAGCATCATGCATATGTATCCTCATGCATACGGATTCCGTGTGGCGGCAGTAAACACACTGACGCAGGATGAGTGCAGGACAGACGTAGACAGGGAGAGGAGCTGTTCCAAAAACGTGGGGTCTGTGGGTCCTGCACACTTAAGAGATTCTTTCTCAATGAGACTGTGTGGTTGTGTTTTCTCCGTGCCACCACATCTCCACTTTTCTCTCTCAAGCTGTTCACTGTTAGCTCTGGTGGCAGGGTCACCCGTGTGGGGATCATTTCCTGCCTCTGCCTCAGCTCAGCTCTGCAGTGGGTTTGCAAAATACCAATAAATCATTTGTTTATTGTATGCAGATAGTGATAGTCATAAATGCTGTATGTTGGCATGCAATAACCACACTCTCCATCCATTATGTTTACAGAAAGCACCATGATGATCATTATAATGTCATGCAAAACAGATTAGAATCAGAGCAATTACTTTCCCTGCAAAGTGTTATGATGATACATGCAGTGAATGCTATAATGCATTTTAAGGCACATATAAATTATAATGTGTCACGCATATGTTGAATTGCATTATGTGGGTTATTATAGCACATTGTAGATGTGAGCCTCTTCAGTTTAACCAGCATCTTCAGCACAGTATTAAAACAGTCAGGGTTCCCAGGTTTTCCATGGAAAACATGGAAATGTCATGGAATTTCAAAATCTCATTTTCCAGGCCTGGAAAAGTCATGGAATTAGTCAAATCCTTGAAAGTTGTGGAAAAGTCATGGAATTGTATTGTGTTTAATTAAATTAATTGTTACAATAATCTTGCATGGATAACCTTCCACATAATGTAACATAAAGCCACATTTATTTTCTGTAGCTGTTGACATATCATAGTTCTAACATGCGTTGATGTGCAACGCTTTGTTTACCATCACGTATGTTTCTTATTTTTCTCTTTGTTTGTTCTGTCTCTCCTCCTTGTATGCCAGCTAGTCGACATTATGTTTGAATAGAGTTTGAATCTGATATGTTTGAATAATAACGGGCAAGTGTACATTTAATATTTTATGCCTTATACTATCGTCATTAGAGAGCCATGAAATATAGAAAAGCGTTGCAAGCATTGTTTGTTTTTTCAGATTTGCATCCAGAACTGAGTTTATAATCAAATGCATTAAGAATACACTGATACAATGCATCACACAATGTCCCTCGTGTTTGAAAGCCAGTGTCAGACTGGTATAAGTGATTTTAAAGCTATTTAATAAAGGACAATGTATTGACTTCAAAGTATTTGAAATTAATATGAACATAACCAACTATTAGAAATTGAAAAAGGTTGCTGTTGCATACAACAGTTAACTTTTGGAGTAAAGTATGCAGATCTGTTTGTGTACTTGTAGGTTGTGAATGTCCATGGAAATGTTGTTATTACGGGTCCTTGAAAAGTCGTGGAAAAGTTTTGAAATTTTGTCCATGAAAATGTGTGAGAACCCTGAACATTAAGCTGTCAAGCTCTAGGTATCTAGAATAGACAGTGACAAGATCCAGGACATTGTAGATCTTCATACTGACACAGACTGTATAAAACAGAATTTGCACTTTTGCTCCATGGTCCATAATCTTTCTTCTCAGTTTAGATTTTCTCACATCAAAGTGTCTCTCTGTGACTTACTAGTCGAGTCGAGTTCATCCTGTTCTCAAACATCTGCTGCAAGATCTCTGAAAATAACATATGCAAATTCCGTATTAGGTGGATTTTCCTTGCAAGTGCCTGGCACACTTTAAGTAGCGAGTATGACTGAAGTTCAGTGTGAGTCTCTGGTGGCCGGAACATGTGCCTCTCTCTCCCCCTACAGGCCGTTCATGGTGCTGCCGCCTCTGATGGAGTGGGTGCGCGTGGCTGTGGTTCACACCGAACACAGACGCAGCTTCTCTGTGGACAGCGATGATGTTCGGCAGGCTGCCCGGCTGCTGCTGCCCGGCGTGGACTGTGAGCCCCGTCAGCTCCGGTACGGATGTTTACAGGCTGCAGAGCACGTGTGCACCCAGCCTCTTCATCTGCACATCAGAAACACCAGCAGGCGTCTGACACATCTGAACTGGCACACAAACTCACACATCAGTGATATGAGCATCCTTCCTGTAGTGTTAAAAAATAAAGCTTGTCAGGTGTTCAGGGAAAATACGGTGCATTGCAAACTATAAGCTTGCACTGTGAATCACTTTGTGTGCTTCGCCCTTCAGAACGGATGACTGCTTCTGTGCCTCGAGGAAACTGGACGCCGCCTCTACTGAAGCAAAGTTCCTGCAGGACCTGGGCTTCCGTATGCTCAGCTGCGGACGCACAGACCTGGTGAAGCAGGCTGTCAACCTGCTGGGGCCCGATGGTATCAACAGCATGAGTGAGCAGGTTAGAGACACAGATTAAATAATGCATATGCAGGCACATTTACACTGCACACACACACACACACACACACACACATACACAGCCTGTAGAACAGAACAGTTTGCATGGTAAACTGGCTCCTTTGCCTTTAAACGCCGTGCAGACTTGTGAGCAGAAAGGCAGTCATGAATATTAAACCTTATTCTGACATATTTTTCCCTGCAGTCTTCCTGCCAAGGTGCTCGCTCTGCATTATATCACGACTCCCGTACAGTAAATCATCGGGGGAATACTGCAAGTGCAACTCGTGTTTTCCAATGGGAGAATCAACATTTAGTTTGGGGCTGATCTAAGCAGAAACTTAGTACTTAGTACTGTATTTGTTTTTCTGTCAGACAAGCTCTGCTGGCATCCCTGGTGGCCCAGAGGAAACATTGATTCATATCGATCAATAGAAGAATATTACTCTCATTATCAGACTCAAGGTGCCAGGAGTGAAAATGTCAAGTTTAGAGCAAAAGTTCAGCCTTGCTTTATACTACTTTATAAAAAAAACCCAAAAGACTAGGTTGAAAACTAGTACATGGCTGGACTGTGTATGGGCAATGTGCTAAATTGTGGCCAAATTGTTCCAGAGAGAGTCAGTGGTGTCGATAGTGTGAATTCCTGGATATTATATGTTGATCTGTAGTGTACTGAAGTAGCATATCATATGGTTTTGGTTAAAAAATCCCAGTTTTGACTGAAGTGCCTCTATCCTGGAAATTGAAAAATGCCTCTATGTCAACATCACAGATTTATGATAAAACCTGGATACAGCGATCGAGGCGGAGCTCCGATCATTCCTATGAAAGTTGCTCAGTGACTCATGAAGCCAAAAAAGCTCAACTGGATGAATGGAACTGCTTCACCAATTTCTCTAATGAGGCCTTTTGGGTCGAGCTTTGCGCGTAGAGTAACAAATGCGTTGCACAGCAGCTGATCTATTTCCTATGTATTGAGGAAACATCAGCTGATTGATCTCGGAGGCAAAGACGTCGAGCCGATTCATTATGAAAGCCGATGGGGAAACTCCAACTCTACCGACCAATGGCTGTCATCACTCACTTCGACCAGCGGTGAAATTCATCACTCGCTCACTCAGCGACAGACTTTGTGTTTATAGGGCTGGCCCCTAGCTTTAAGCTTAACAGCTTTAAGTTCAAACTAAAATAACTAAGTGGCACAATGTCAAATGTGAGACACGGCACAATGTGGGATTTGATGATGCCACTTGTGTTTTAATAAAATGCAGGAGTCTATCTTTAACCTGTGTTCTCTGCACTGTGCTCGTGTAGGGGATGACCCCGCTGATGTACGCGTGTGTCCGTGGAGACGAGGCCATGGTACAGATGCTGCTGGATGCGGGAGCTGATATTAACAGCGAGGTCAGTGCGGATAACATTTTTTTTACTGCTATTCTGGTTGCGACATTGAGTAGATGAAAGTCAAATGAAAGCAGGATTATCGTTACATAAAATCACACGGGGGAGAATGGAGTTCACATTGCACTTATCAGATAAATAGAAATATCTTTTGAAATGGCATGTGATTGTTTGTATGTACTGTAACTATATGTGTAGTATTGAATTGGAGAAAACCTGTCATGTTGTCCCTCATGTTCTCTCCCATGTGTCTTGCTGCTAAACGTGTAAGAGCTGAAGATCATGAGGCTCTGACTGCTCTGCAACATTAGAGGATGTGTAGCAGCGTACAAACAGATTGGAAATTACAATGTGCAATGAAACGCATTATACGCAGTATTTAGAGCGTAAAACATGATGCAGAGGTCTGTTGCTGAGTCATTTTTTTTTCTCCGTCACGGAAATAAAGATCTGAGCCTGACTCAAAGCAAACTGATTTGCTCACAGTGAATTGCGATGGCATGCTTTGACTCTGTGCAGAAGGTGGTTCAGTTAAGGCCTCATGATCCGGCTCTTCTTCATTAGTCACCTCAGCAACAACGTGTCCCATCAGCCATTGTGTCAGAGCTGATATGCAGACCACTGCATTCATGACCCCTCTGGCCAAAGCACAAAGCATACTGTCGACTGAAAAAAAACACTTTCAGATTCTTTTTATGCATCTGGTTTTGAAACTGGTTCGAATTTGAAAAGTTACAAACAAATGTTGTTTGGCTCTGATGTGTGCAAACAATGTTTCTTTCACCAGCTGGGCAGCTGTTCTTTAAATCCATCCCTAAAGTTAGAGTCATTGGTAACGCTTTATAATACAGCCTGCCATTAACAGCGTAATTCTGTTGTATGAATCAGGTACTGGTTCTTACTGGTACTTAAATGTGCAAGAAAACAAGACTATGTAGGAAAAGAGAAACAAATTATACTATTTGTGTAAATACTGGGTATCATACAGGGTACAGTACTGAAAAACAAAACTGAAGTTTGGGAAAAATGGCGTTAACAACACTGATATTCTGCAGAAAACTGTAAAGTAATTACTTTATATACAGATTTAACAGTAGAGTTGTTCCGATACCGAGACCAGGATCTGAAATGCCTCCGATAAAATGTTGGTATCGGTGAAAATGCAAGTCTATACACCGATCTGATACCACATAATTTATATTCTTTTTCAGTTATGACTGACTGTCAAACTAGATAATAAAATAAAGTTTTATGTCATTAATTCTGTCTGTAGTTGTTCATGTTTTACAAAGAGTTTAATCTGAGCCGGGCCATACAACAGTGATAGAAATCATATCACATCCTGCAGGGTCAGTAGTATACAGCTGTTAGAAAGTAATGGATGGGGGGGTTATTGAAGAAGATAATAGGTCTTGTCCCCAGAATGCAGACGGGGTACTCACCACTGCTGGGGGGGCAGTACTGCAGTTTTAGGGTATCAAGCTCGAAGGAAAGGGGTACAAATCTTGGAATAATGAAGGACTTTCACATTTGTATATAAATTACTCATCCCGTGTTACCTTGAATTTGTGAAGAAAATGTTTTATTCGCATGCCTCCGTGGTGAATGACGCATTTAACAACAGACAAACTATATCAAAACATCTGTTTACAAACTCTATAATCCAAGTCTCATTTATCCAGTCGTATGCTCAGTGCTGTACTTCCCAAACACATGTATTTTCGCTGAAACCTTACTATTTAAAGTGTGAGACTGTTTATGCAGTTGTGTGTTTTGAATAGTAAGGTTTTTATAGAAAATGCATGTGTTTGGGAGTTGTGTGAGCATTTGTGATATAGTTTTGCTGTCGTTAAGTGCGGCCACCTATTACTTCAATTCATCAAGAATTTTCTTCGTTCACCATGGAGAGAAACAAAGTATTCTTCACAAATTCAAGGTAACACGGTGAGTAATTAATATATAAAATGATCATTTTGGGGGTCAAGTATTCCTTTAACAGGTTAAATGTGCACTGCATAGGTGAGGACCTAAAAGCTAAAATAGGCTAAATAATGTAATAACATTGATCTTGGCAAGGTCTGTCTCTGCACTCCTCACCCCTCCTACCACGCCCACAACACACACACACACACACACACACACACACACACACACACGCACACACACACACACACACACACACACACACACACA
>JAOVVB010125214.1:0-12411 GCA_028570985.1 Heterobranchus longifilis | reverse complement strand
ACGTGATGGACGGCCACTGGCTGATGTACGAGCAGCCCCACTACAGAGGCAGGATGATGTACCTGAGGCCCGGAGAGTACAAGAGCTTCAGGGACATGGGATACGATGGAATGAGATTCAGCTCCATCAGACGCATCACTGACTCCTGTTAAATTATTAACAAATTAATCTGTTTTAAAATTCAGAAATAAAACGTTTTCCATATTCGACATGGCATATGCAATTTTCATTATTCTATTTTTGGTAATCTGATAATTAGATTTGTGAAATTTGAATGCAATATTTTCAGTAGATCTACAGTAGATTATAGATACTTGTTGCTGCTCATTGATTGGTTCTGTTATCTTCTATATCCATCATTTACAACCTTATATTTTCACCTAAAGAAGCTATTGCATATATATAAATATTATTATTATATCATGGTTTATCAGAAGACATGCCTCTATTGCTCTTCTGTAGATTAAAGTTAATATATAGTTACCAAGAAATGCATTGGAAAAATGATTTATAATTAAGGTAGTAGTTTAAGTAGATTTTTTAAAAGGATTTATTTATAGTGGCACCAGTAAAAGAGTTATTGCTGATGTTGCTGATTTTAAGAATAAATAAAAAATATTTTAAAGTGTAGCTTGGAGAATAAAGACATTAGGTTAGAGAGGTTATTTCAAATAAAATATCACATACTGTGTGATAGTATTGTTAATAATTCAGAGCACAGATCTCTTTGTTATGTAGCATTTTCCAATTTGGCTGATTCAGTCATTAAACACACAGTTCATGAGTGGAAACCAGCTGTTACCTGCTGAGTCAATGTTTCTTTTACTCTCGCAGGATCCATCTGGCCATTCAAACATTTCCACTCAACTCAAAGATCCAATCACGATCATGTATTTGTTATGGGGTGGGTTTAAGACGATGAGGAGCGTCATGTTAGAATGTAGTTACGGAACATGCCTCATGCTATAATGTAGCTTCGGAGTGCCCGTACAGCGCAGCACACCAGGCACGAAACTCAGACCTGTCAAACTAGGCAGTGCTAATCAAATATGAATCAAGAGTCTGTTACTGCATTGCCTATTTCTCGCCTAAAATGTTTTCAGAAACACATTTTAGTGTACGTTGTAACAGTAATTACAGAAAGTTTGCGACCAGGTCTGCATTTTTTTTCCTGTCAACCACAAACTAAAACCGAAACCTAACGGCCGGCACATAACAGTGTTGTGTAGTAGGCGAAACCAAAACAAAGGTCCTGATTGGCTGATACCTGACACAGAGATTAAATTAATTGAGAGGTACCAGACTGATTCACAAATGCAAAAGTACAGCACACGTTCCTCCATAGATGATATTAAGGTGTGCTCTTATTCTGAAAGTCACTACCTGTGAGGTATGTACAACTACGCATGTGCAAGATAAAGTTTACTCTGTTCCGGTTGACATACCAATGATGAGCATGTGTACGATTATTCCTCCGTGAAATGTATATATTAAACCGGTGTTCCCTTAATATGGCAGCACCAACACCCCACAACATCAGAGACCACACAGTCATGTGGATTCATATATATCTATTCCATATATATCTGTTAGCATTATTTGGGAATGTCAATAGAATTAGAATTGTAAACTCTTAGAGGCTCCCAGGTGGTAATTTACTGTTGCAATAAAATCAAAAAGCAGTTGATTTCAGACTTTTTTCACATTCCTGATTGGGTGTGTATGAAGAGGATGAGCATTGTTTAGTTGTGGGAATAGATGCTGGGGCGTAGAGTTGGTTTATTGTGTATTGAATAGATTAGTATAGGGGTAGGACAAGATATGCATGAAGCTTCTTCCTGCTCCTTTTCAGGCAAGAAATGTTCATTTATGTTGTTTTGCTCTGAGCACCTTTAGGTGCCTATTGGAGCAATGCAGAGCTTTAGAAAGCTCTGCATTGCTCCAATAGGCACAATGCCCAAACTGGACACAATGAATTGGCCCTTTCCTCCACCGTGTTTCTAAACCATATACTGTAAAAAAAAAAAAAAATTTAAATAAAAAATAAAAAAAAATAGCAGGGGGGGATGACTCGGCTAAGCTAACCGCTAAGCTAACCGATAATGAGGGAACGTTTTCAACCAGCTGACGCGAGTCATCCGGTGTATTTTTAACGGTGGGGGGGAGCAGGGAGCTCTGGAGGCTCAAGTCGTTTGCTGCAGTGACACGGAGCCGGTTGAAAATCTGCAAACTTTCCCTTAAGTTAGCAGCTAATGCTAGCGCTGGCAAATTAGCTTGGTTAGCAATGTGAAACCGAACGCTGAACAAGACATTTTTAGGCAACCAAAGTGTTACAATTAGCCTAACTTTGATGAAGTGAAAACACATTGTGAAAGCCATAAGACAAAACCACAGACAACACCCAAAACAAGTTCACGTTTACTTAAATATACACAGGGCCACGGTTAGCATTGCTAAGCCTCTGTCCTGTCGCTAACATGGCGACCTGTCAATCACACGCCTCAAAGCATCACCTGCTTTATCGTCTATTTTCTTCTTAATGTGACCATAATTCACTAAATGAACATTGTGCTGTATTGAAGAAGACTTGAAACTAGAGATTGAGACCATAAACTCAGTATGAAACTGTTTACTGAGGTAATAAATCAGGTGAGAAGGAGGCTCATTTTCTCATTGACTTGTATACAACTGGAAGTCTTTTTGCAACCAGTGGAGTCGCTCCATGCCAGTCATAGGAAAGAATGCAAGTTTAAGGCACTTGTGCTATTGGCTTCACTTTTCAGACCTGGAGGCTCCGTCCATTCACGATTAAGAAAACACAGCGCAACAGTTTCCATACACTAACCTTGCACTCTGCAAGGTCTCACAAATTGAGGGCTCAAGGTCAATTAGTAGACTGATCCCCCTCAATGGCCAATATGCCCATTCAATCTATTTCATTTAAATAAAGAACACTCAAGTGGTTAGAAATGTTCTAATTGGTTGTTTGTAAAGGGATAAACACATGCATTGGTATCAGTTCAAGGTGTGAGTAAATATATTATGATCTGAGGGGTGGCCATGGTTGGTATTGAGCTGCAGGAGAGAGAGCTCAGAGAGCAGTGCCTGGTGAGTTGATTGGCACAGCTGGTGCCAGGACCTCTGATGACTGCCACACACCACGGCCTGTATAATATTGTTTTTCTGAACTTGCTTTTCAACTATTTGTACGAATAAAATGTCATCATGCAATTGCAAATTATTTGAAGATTGTGTTCATTTAACAATAAACAAAAGACTGTTAGAAACAAGCAGAACTGGTGAGTCACGAGATTACATATTTAAAATACAAAATATGAGAATAGTTACAGTTTAAATTGGTGGTATTCTACAGTTACTGTCTTTAAAAATAGATTACTTGAAGGGATTACTTTATCACCTCTGCCAAGTAGGTTATGTTTTTGGTTTGTTTTGCAGGATTTAAAAACTACCGGCCAGAAGGAAGAATCCATAAAACTTTGGGGCAGATCCAAATCACAGGGCAGATGCACAAATTATTTTTCGCCTTTCTTAACATTGTGAGATAGTGCATGGCCTTAGTGGAGGTCTGCACTCTCCGAGTGCCCTTCTAGTTTGTTTTTGTTTTATTTACTCTAACATTCATATGAGCTACGCATTTCCCATAAACAGATTTTTTGTAATTTTTTTTTTTTTTTAATGTGCAACAATTTGTGCACACGGTGCACCTGCCACACGACAGTGTGAGAGGAGACGCACAGAATATGCTAATATGTTAATTAATTTAAGTAATCTAATAGAATACTTTACAAATTGACATTTTAAGGAATGTATTCAGTATTCTCTAGTGAAATATGTTTTAACAGGAACCCTGCCAACACTGGAAACAAGTCAGCTGCTTTTGTATGCTGTCGTATTCAAAACCATGAAATTGTCAACAATCACTCTGCGGATTAAAATACACATTTTTGAAAGATACATGAAGACTTTATAAAGTATTATTATAAAAATGAAGATACAGACACATTCATTTGGAAATAATAAAAAAAACAGCAACATATTTTCTGGTGTATGATTGTGACTTTAAAATCTCTGTTATAATCTCAGGAACCAAATAAATGTTTCATGTGGCCCCAACCTTTTTAAAAAAATATATAATTATATATAATAATTTTTTAATATTTCATACAATCAACAAGTTTTTATGCTCCTAGTTTATTCTGCTTCAGCAAGTTGTGCATTTATTCACTGTTATTAATTCTGTTTTCCTGGGGGAAAATCTTCTTGTTTTACCCTTTAAAAACTTTAGATGAGAGGTGACGTATTAAATGAGCCCTTCAAAGAAAGGTACCGTATGTTTGTGGAAAACACGGCCTCTGTTGTTCAGCAGCACAGACAATACAAAGCGGGGCCCTCTTCTCACAAATGCAACCACCGCAAATCACGATCTGTTGAAGGTCACTTTGAATTGAACCGTACACACGGGGGCCTCTGCTCCATGTTGCTTTGTCAGGAATTTCAACAATGGGGTCGTGCATCCTTTGGGCGCGGGGTCAGGTATAAAAGCAACGGGGGGACATCGAGAAAAGTGTGCAGTCCCTTTGAGCCAAAACAGTAGTAACTGTAGCCATGACCATGGGAAAGGTGTGTGCAGCTTTAGATTTTGGATTTCTAACATTTTTTTAATCTAATAAGGGTTGATGATATAAAAAAAAAATAATAATAATATGGAATTTATATTTTATGCAGTCTGTGATATCATAATGGTTTCTTTTTTCAGATCATCTTCTACGAGGACAGGAACTTCCAGGGTCGTTCCTATGAGACCAGCAGCGATTGCGCTGAGCTGACCTCCTACCTGAGCAGGTGTCACTCCTGCAGGGTGGAGAGCGGCTGTTTCATGGTGTACGACCGCACCAACTACATGGGAAACCAGTACTTTGTCAGGAGGGGAGAGTACTCTGATTACCAGCGCATGGGCATGAGCGATTGCATCAGGTCTTCCCGCATGATCCCCATGGTAACTCATTATTTTCCTGTTTATCTGAAATCTGAAATATTTGAGGAGGGATTTCAGTGACTCATGTTCCCTCATTTCCCTTTACAGCACAGAGGCCAGTTCAGGATGAGGATCTACGAGAGGGAGAACTTCGGCGGTCAGATGAACGAGCTGATGGACGACTGTGACAACATGATGGACCGTTACCGCATGAACGACTGCCAGTCCTGCAACGTGATGGACGGCCACTGGCTGATGTACGAGCAGCCCCAGTACAGAGGCAGGATGATGTACCTGAGGCCCGGAGAGTACAGGAGCTTCAGGGACATGGGCATGAGCGGCATGAGGTTCATGAGCATGAGGCGCATCATGGACATGTGCTAAACATTTTCATTTTGAAATAAAAAAATGAAAGATAAAACAAAAACTTGAGCATGTGGCTTTCTTGTCCTGTTTTCATGTCTACACAAATGCAACAAACTGAATAAACAACAATGACCATCCAAATATACAGAGGTGCCCAAACCAAGCATGTTCACAACATTACAGATTTTTTATTTTTTTATTTTTTTATTTTTTTTGTCATTTTTCACTTGAATAATCATGAAAAGAATAAAATAAATATATATCACAGACACAACACATTATAAACATGTACATTAGGCATTCACATAAACATTGAAAAGTAAATAAATAAATATTTGATTTTAAAAAAAATCATTTGCATAGAGATATTCTGCAACAAAAAACAAACAGTTGTTTACATGAATCACAATTAAGCAAATCAAAATGAAATTTTAGTGGCATCATAAAGGTCATTAGAAATTATTAATTTTGAGTAACAGGTTATGAAGCTGTTGATAAGCTGTAATTATCTCTTTTTTTGCATATGAGCTATACGTGATATTGTGACCAATGTGACATTTTGTCTTGTAGATATTTATGAGTTAAAGCAGTAGTTGTCAGACTTGTAACAGTTTGAGTGAGGCTCTGTTCAATTCAACTTAATATTCACTATTATTATTATTATTATTATTATTATTATTATTATTATTATTATTATTATTATTATACTTTCATTTATTTAACCAGGTAAAATTCTCATTGGGACTGAAATCTCTTTTCAAGACAGACAGCCAAGAAGGCATCATAAAAAGCAATAATAACAACATACAGTACAAACAAGAGTTCACATGACTATAAATAATACCCAGTCAAGATGCATAAACAAGTATGAGTCTCCATCTAAAATAAAGTAAAAACAATACATTTAGATATATAGTTCACTATGTACTGTGTGCTTCGTTGTAGTTTATATATATATAAAAACATATATTCATTATTTTCTCCTCCTTCCTTTTCCCCTCTGTTTTCTTTTAAGTTTAAAAAAAAAGAGAATGTAATAATTTTTTATTTTCACAAACCATCTTTGTACTACATTTGGATTCTCATCAAGGAAAGCTGTATCTATGTTGCATTTGCTAATGGTTTGTGCATACTGACTCAACTCAATAAACATGTTGAAATAAAAACATATATATGTATACGTGTGTGTGTGTGTGTGTGTGTGTGTGTGTGTGTGTATATATATATATACTGTACATACTGTACTGTGTGTGTATGTATGTATGTACAGTAAATGATACCCCATACTACACTCAAATTCTCCCACCATGTAGGTTAATGCATAAAGTATATTGAATTGCATTAAGCCTGCATTGTGCAAAGTTCACAAGCAGATAATATATATAATAGTGAAGGCTGCCATAAATCAAACAGGTATTTGCTGCATCCTTTATACAATGCATGCACACATTAAAAATAAAATGAAAAAAAGAAGAACCAGCCCCTTTGTATGAGCACTTCACTACAGATAATCACCATTCAGGTTTATATTCTTGATTTAAACAGTTTTTAGTGTCAGTCCAGCATGAACATTTGTGATAACAGAAGAAATTCACACTATACCTTAATGATGATATGTACTTTCAATCTTTTTTTTTTCCTCCAATATGTTACTTCTATACCAAAAAAAAAGAATTGAATCATCCTGAAAATGTTCAAAGTAATCACAAATTTAAACAGCACATACAGGAGCCATTTGATCTAGAATGATAGAGCCTGTGGGAGGATGCATAATAACCCTTTCCCATCAGCATTCACAAACAGAGGGCCAACTTTGCATGCTGCTGACTCGTGGCTTCCATACAATGGTGCCATCGATTGTTTGGATGCTGCGTTAGGTATAAAAAAGGCTTAAATCCGGGATAGGATTGCTATAGCATCAGTCAATGTAACAGCCACCATGCACGGCAAGGTGAGTGTACCATGGATATTCTACTAGAATTGTTGCTCTTATGATGTTTGCACACTTCTCTTTGCTTTATGTTGTACAGTATTGTGCATAGAAAGGCTACAGGGATGCATCCTTTTTTGGCACTATTACCACACTAAGATAAAAAATGATAGCTGTTTACATCAGGGTTGGTTTTGGTTACCATCCATGCTAATGTGTGATACTGAACTTCGGTTGCTCTGTCGGATTCTAGATCATTTTCTACGAGGACAAGAACTTCCAGGGTCGCTCTTATGAGACGAGCAGCGACTGCGCTGACATGTCCTCCCACCTGAGCAGGTGCCATTCCTGCAAGGTGGAGAGCGGCTGCTTCATGGTGTACGACCGTCCCAACTACATGGGAAACCAGTACTTCATGAGGAGGGCCGAGTACTCTGACTACCAGCGCATGATGGGTTTCGGTGACTGCATCAGGTCCTGCCGTATGATCCCCATGGTATGACACTCGGATATCAAGACATGCTGCATATCTCAACTGCTAACAAGAGCTAAGTTTCCTTCTAAATCACTAATCACTCTGTATTTACTCTTAACAGCACAAAGGGAACTACAGGGTGAGACTCTACGAGAGGGAGAACTTCGGAGGTCAGATGAACGAGCTGATGGAGGACTGCGACAACTTCCAGGACCGTTACCACATGTCCGACTGCCAGTCCTGCAACGTGATGGACGGCCACTGGCTGATGTACGAGCAGCCCCACTACAGAGGCAGGATGATGTACCTGAGACCCGGAGAGTACCGGAGCATGAGAGATGTGGGATTCAGCGGCATGAGGCTCAGCTCTGTCAGGCGTATAATGGATTCCTGTTGAGGCAGAGAAAAAGAAACATGTTGAATAAAATGAAAGAGGAATCAAATGTCACCGTGTTGTCTTATATCAAATAGAAGATGAGTTGATTTTGTTTTGTGTTTGTGAGGGTTGAATCTGCATAACTGGTCTTTAAAGTGAGCTAGTGCATCGTTAGTCACACATTGTATGGATGTATTATCACTTTCATGTTCAAAATCCAAATTACACACCTGCCATAGTGCGCTAGTAGTACCATAAAACTACACACATCTTTACATTTTCCTTGTCAGTATTTACACTTCTAACACTAAATACCAAAAAAGCTTCTTTTTATTTTCTTTATTTTCTAGAATATTTCTGTTGTTTTTTAATCATAATACATACAGATTTTTGAAGGGGATTTTTCACATGATATCAGTCACAATTTTGAGATGTGAGAATTTATATTCATATGACAAAGGTGACACACACACACACACACACACACACACACACACACACACACACACACACACATAAATGCCAAACACCATCTAGCCTGCTTAATCTAGGCCACTGGTGAAATTACCACAGCACGTATCTCAATGTCTTACACTCTTGTCGAGATTCCTTTCTTTTCCTTTCTACTGTTTGCTTTTACTCGCAATTAAACGCTCACAACAACAGTTTGTCCAATGATCATTAGCTATGAATTAAGCTCTTCACTCCATTATTTGCCCACAGGGATCATTAAAATTACATCAAATCTAATCTAAATGACATCTCGACAGGTGAGGACACATTGCGTGATTGTGATTGTTTAAGGGCAGGCTGGACGTTAATCTTTCCAGGAACACTAAACAGCAAGTCTGAGTTGCTATTTCAGTGATATGTACTTTGAGTTGACAAGTGTTGATTGGTCAAGTTCCTTATGAGACTCTGAGGCAATCATTCGTAACGATGTAAAAGTGTTAAAGTAACTCTGATGGTGTGATGTGATGGAGACACTGGCATCGAGCTGATTTAACACAGTCAGATTTTACCATAGAAATAGAATGAGAGTGGAACGGACGCTGAACGGTTTTCTGTGGTCATTCGACTAGTGGGGCCGTAAAATGTGTCGCAGACTACTTCTCCTTTGCGAGGAGAGCGGACGGCCGATCCAGAGAGATGGACAAAAGTCTGTGTGGCGGGGAGGTGGAGGGAGTGCTGCCGCTGCCCACCAGCCCGCTGTTTGGCTCATTTTCTGTAGCCAACTAGCGGACGGCTGGCTAGTTAGCTACAGATGAAGCCATCTAAAATTTCCCCTCCAAGTCGACTGCCAGCCTATTCCCAGCCAAGTCCCGGCCCACCTCCAGCCGCTGGGAGTCCCTCAGTCCCCCCTCTCCTCCAGATTCCACTGTAAACACGCCCATTCATTCAGTGTTACCATGATACGGCACTTCCTTCACAAAAACACTTAATTTAATTGAATTTAAATTTAAATGAATTTAATTCCAGCCACTGACCAGGCAAGGTCCTGTCACAGAGGGGCCCAGCACTGAGCCAGGGAAAATCCTAGGTGGCTTCATCTGTAGCTTGCTAATTCCTCCATGCTTTCGTGCTACACTGGTTAGAGAAAATTAGCCGAATAAAGTTGTCACTCATCTGGCGACAGCAAAGCGCTGTCCTACGCTGTGACACGAGTGTGTGGATGAAGCATTAAGTTGTTATATTTTACTCTGGCTGTCCATGCTTCGTATTACTCCACTGCCTCACCTGCGTCCGCAACTTGCCGCAAGTCGGTTTAGACAGACGTTTATACAGAAGTAGTTTGCTAGCGGTGTGCTGGTGGATCAGTGGTACAGCGCGCGCCCCATATACAGAGGCTAAATCCTCACCACAGCATCCGCAGATTCAACTCCCGCTCACGGCGCTTCTTCCCCCTTTCCTGTCTACCTTCAACTGTACTATCAATAAAGGCAAAATGCCAACGCTGCACATAAAAATGGCTGCCGCTCTGATCATCCTGCTATGTTTGGCACATTTGCCACAGTAGTAGTGATATTACTATATTACATCTGATACATGACAGTAAAATCACACAGTGTCTCAAGATAAAATTCTTGTCTTTTCCTCTTAGTTAAATTGTATGACTGAATTTGCCATTTCATGGTGATTTAAAGCATTTATGATGTGTAGCCTATGTTTCATGGTTGTTTTCTTTGATCTATTGCTTATGTACATTTACATCCAAACATTTATCTCAGTTCAATTTATTGAGCTTTATTGGCACAATAGTTCAGTATATATTGCCAAAGTATCTCTCTCTCCATTTCTCTGAGCTCACAGTATTTTTCCCTCCAGCTCCTCCATCTCTTTTATTCTCTCTCTCTCTCTCTCTCTCTCTCTCTCTCCCTCACAGAAAGCAGGGACACCGGCAGGCCGCTCCCATTCAGCCCGAGGACGCCGATGATGTTTTAATTGTCACTTCTTGTTAAGGCGGCCGTGACATTCACGCGGGGACAGAGGGGAGGCAGTCGGCGTAATCAGAGGAAATGGAGAGAGAGAGAGAGAGAGAGAGAGAGAGAGAGAGAGAGAGAAAGAAAGATGGCACCCATTCAGCTCCTAAGAGTGGTATTTGGCTCTGAGCAGTGTGCCTCCTTCCCTCTCTCCCCTCTCTCTCACCCCGCCGGGGCATGATCTGATTTGACAAGCGCAACGCTGTCATCTTGAGTTTGTCCAATTTGAAATTCTAATTAATGAACTCGGCGCCACTTTGTGTTTTTGTGGTTGTTGTTGTTGTTGTCGTGTTGCTCCTCTTCTTCTCCTTCCTTCTCAGGCCAGTTTGTCTTCTATTTGTCTTTTCTTTACCCTTCCTCCTTCCCTCTCTCCTCCGGTCTTCGTCGGAGGCGGTGTGACTGCAGAGGCCGCTCTGGGTGAGATTGTGGTCTCACACCATAACAGATGATATCAGTGGCTTTGGGTCAGCCAATTAGAATCAAACTGTGCGTGTGTGTTCTGCGAGTGTGGTGCATTTCGACACACGTGTGTGTTGTTCTGTTTCTCTCAGAATGCCTAATGAGGAAGCCGAGAGAGGAGCGACGGCTGCTGATGCTGAAGGGCAGAGGAGTGGTCAGTCTCTGTTTCCAGAACTTCACACATTTACTGGACACTCAGAGGAAAAAGACACCCCGATGTCCTTTAAGCACCTTGCATTTGTGCATAACATATCAACACAATCATGTCCAGCACAGCTCTCGAGCCCCTTGGCGCAATAAACATCAACGGACAGCTTTTGATGGTGGTAAAAATCGAAGCGCAAAGAGTTCTTTCTCGCGATGCAAACTGACGTTCATCTATTACACAAGGACACAAGTCCTCCAAACCAAACAACCACGTAGTCGTTTGTTCCTATACGACCCAGTGACCCACTGGAGTGTTTCCTACCGGTGGCGGGAGATCAACGCATCTCATACTTAAACGTAAGGCATGAAACATCGTCCACGCAAGTATACGCAGAGGTGGATGTAACAAACATCAGTCCTCACAGGGGCAGTATTGAGATATTCAAAGTGTTTCCATGACCACAGTAGTAAACAAACATAGCGTTAACGTGTACTGCTGTAGTTTCAGAACGTAAGGAAGAAAAGATAAAACATAGATGATGGGATGTGTGTCTGAATGAAGAGGTGACGATGTGGGAAGCAGTCGGATTTCTCTTGTTGTTTCTCTTGACAGCGCTCCTCGCAGCAACGCACAGACTGCAGCTCACGCTTGCGTTGCCCCCCAAAAAAGTTGCAATTTTCCATTTAATTTTGACTTTAACTTCCGCTGGGAGGAAACCCTGCCTGACAGGAAGTCCCTCCTCTTCTCCATGTAACGTAACAAACATATAAACTTAACGTACCTGACCAACACTATTTAACCAAAACCACAATCTTTCTCTTAATCAAAGTGTTCTTGTTACCTAAATAAAACCACACATGAGTTCTGCACTTCCCACCATCTAACACAAACACTTCCCATTGACTTCTGTACGTTACAACAACAGAACCATTTCTTTACTGGAAAAACGTTGCCAGTGAACATATTATAATCCAGGCAGCATGGAGCACTGGGGAAATAAATAAGTTGTATATTAATGTAATTTCTATAAGATATGTTTGCCAGAACACCTCCAGGAATCTTCCAAAAGATATATATCGTCGCTGTCAGGTGGAAACCTTGTATCTCCACATTTCGTCATTTATATTTTTTTTTCATAAATCAATGCTCTTGGTCACCCTTTATGTCTGTCTGTGGGTTTT
>JAOVVB010125204.1:0-10734 GCA_028570985.1 Heterobranchus longifilis | reverse complement strand
GGATCATGGGAGTTGTCTTAATCTAACCATTTCTCCTGGTTAGGATTCATTTAGTGTTCAATGTTCAGGAGGTTTTTACCGGGAGCCGAATTATCCGCAGAGGTCTCCTCCTCTCCGGAACAAACAAACTTGGCGATTTAATAAAGCAATTTCATATTAAAAATCAGTGTTTTTCTGACACTGTTTGGCGGACACAGGACGTCCTGGAGGGGCAGCGAGCCGAGCTGCTGCTAACATTTGCTTAGCTTGTTTCTCCTAACTCATAATTTAAGATCCAGACGTCCGATGACTAAAATCCTTGTTCAGGTTGAAATATATTGTTGTAACATAAAAATGTGGCTTAAAACTGGATAAAGAATTAATTTATGACAGCTTTTGGCAGACAACCAATCTTGCGCAAAGGGGATATGATGCCATTAGCAGGCGACCAAATGTAACGGACCTTGAATAAAATGACAGATTTCTCTGGGTTTGAACATTGTTGGAAACATTTGGGTTCATGTAAGTACACAACCCAACAAAATATATAACATAGATCTAGTTGTTTTTAGACATTTTAAGGCGGAAATGTTACATATTATGCCTTTAAGTCATAAAATCCTCAATATTCCTAGAAAAACTTGAAAATGTGATAAAAGAACTATGTCACCATAATGGAATTTCTATAAAACTTGTATTGAGAACAGTTAGCATACAGTTGACTTATTAAAATGGACATATGTTGCATTGTACAAAGCTTTTGTTGATTAATGTCAGTGTGTTGTGTGCGTTGGTCATTATAAGACTCTACACAGAGTAGTGCTGATTTTTTGCCTTGCCTCTATGGAGTGTTTGGTAATGGAGTCTGGTGGGGAGAGTGTCTCTGCAGCCTGGTAAAACATTCTACATACAAACAGCGAAGTCAGGACACAATGAATGAAAATGAAAAAAGAAAATAAACCTCGTACACTACAGTATGATGTAGTCCTATCTTTGTCAGATGTTAGTCTTTTCTTTTCCACCTCTCACCTGTACTCTCCAAATGTCCCATCATCCTCCTTCATAGGCTGGATCTCTGGGTCTTGGTGAGCATCTTCTTTCTCTTTCACTGTAGATTACAAAGATATTTTTCATCAGTGTGAATGGTGATTCAGCAGCATTTACATGATCGTTATCCACATTTTTATTATTATACTGTGTGTTCTTTGTTTGACTACTCCTTCTGCATACTTTCAGCTACAGAAACCATTTAAACATTCAAATGTCAAAGCTCTTTAAGGATCACCAGTTATGTCCAACAGTATTTTGACAGTATTAGAGTTTAGCTTCCGGCTTCTTAAGGTAATGCAGTTCAGCTTAAGTTGTTCGCTTTAAGATTTGTGTATTTTCAGTAATGTTTTGCAATTTCAGCTCTCAGCACTCACACGCATTTTCTGCAGGAAATGCATTTTCTAGCTGTATTTTCAAATTTCCATCTGCCAATGTGAATAAGCTCACAATTACAGGATATAGTGTTAATGTGTGCATTACCTGGATATTTGCCACCCTTGTTCCTCTTGATAAAGCACACTATGAGGAGGACCAAGATGAGGAGAGCGATGGCACACATCAGTCCAATAAACCAGCCCTGGGTGGCAATGTCTACCTGCCGGCTGGGTACAGCTACACACACATACACAGAAAGGAGGGAAAGATGGAGACAAACTGTAAGCACAACTGTTGGTCCAAATCTCAATCCAATCTGCTAAAATGGTGGAATCTGTTTTCTTCATGCTGAGCAACACTGAGATTAAAAAAGAGGCTGTAAACACGAATGAAACATGACATTTTAAAATGGGTTAATATGCAATGATTGTTTAGGCACTGTAAACAGTAAAATAATGGACCTCCTAGAGTGATGATTTTAAGTGACATGCATCGGACGGATTAGATGGAAACTTCCGACATGCTTGTACACTAACTAGCAGACTAACTACCGTAGATTCATGTCTGAATGTAGCATGATATGTCGGATAATGAGAGAGCGTTGTAACAGAAAGGGGATGGGAAAATGAGACAAAAATGAAAACACAAAGATCGTCTACCCTGAGGCATGCTGCCTCACCTGGCACCACAACCACCACTT
The DNA here is from genome assembly GCA_028570985.1 of Heterobranchus longifilis. Taxonomy (NCBI): domain Eukaryota; kingdom Metazoa; phylum Chordata; class Actinopteri; order Siluriformes; family Clariidae; genus Heterobranchus; species Heterobranchus longifilis. Next base: position 8,630 of record JAOVVB010125204.1, on the reverse strand, counting down.
CGTCTGTGCTGTGGACCGTCGGGTCAGCCGGGTCTCTAGCTACCACACGCACCTTATAGGACGTCCCCGGCTTTAAACCTTTTATCATATGCCAGTGTGAACCGTTTACCAACTCCTTTTTCCAGTCCTCTTTACCTGGAATTGGTGAAGTGGATGGAGAGGAATTAGATTCAGGGAAGAATTTGTGAAGAATAATTATTTGAATGATGGTATTTGAACATCCGTTTTGATGGTTACGGATCAGATTGATTCAATGATTAAAAACAGCCAATCAATGCATGCACTCATGTTTTGAGATGACTGCAAATACAAAGCGAAGCCTTACTGTTTTCTACAATATATTCCACATATACATTCTTATGGTGTCCAAAGTAATCCCATGTGATCACCGCACCGTCCTCCACCATGGACGTGTTAACTTTGCCAAACGCAGGGCCTACAGGCGGCACTGAGCACACAGGAGAGAAAAAAAAAATCAAGGGCTTTAATTTCAAAATGTACCAATACTGCTATCGATCTTAAATACAGGAGCGAGTAGAAGTAAGGGATGCACCGATTGTAAAATCCTGGGCCCATACCTAAACCGACTAGCAACTGCTGTCGAGTTCGACCAACACAACAATTAGCCAGCGCAAAATTGATGCAACGTAACAAATAAACATCGGCCACTGCCATCGGTGAATGTCATCCTATTTGCCAATACAGGCCACTGGCATTCAACAAGGCCGATACCGATGTTTGGCCGATAAATCAGCGCATCTCTAGAAATAGCATTGAAAAGAAATAAACATAATACAATATTGCCAGTGTTTAGGATAAATCTGGTGCCTCAAATCTACTAAACCAGAAAAAAAAAATCTGCTCCTGTAACCTGAGGTCTTCCAGCAGCCAAATCCAGGTCAGCAATGAAAAGGAACTCCATGTTTGTTGGTTTTAGGCTTAGGATTTAAAAAAAAGAAAAGAAAAACTGACCAAAGCCTCATTTGACAAGCATCTGACTATTGGCTGTCTTCCCCACCTTGCATGTCAGTTTAAGAAATAAGTCCCCCTACAGAAAACATGGCAACACTGTTTTTTTTTTGTTATACAACAAAATACATTTGTGAGCAGTGTCAGATCCTGCCACAACATAGAAACAGGTCAGTTATCTAGTTGCAAAAAATGGCCATCTCAGTGAGGACTTATATTAACAAGTCAAACAAAGTTAGGTGAGAGAAATCCACCAGAAATCAACTGAACAAAATGTTCTTTTCCTATTAATAAAACTAATATCTTAAAGACTTCCTTTTGCTGAGATGGGCCATTTTTTTTTGCAGGGCAGAGAATATGTGAAGACATTTGGGGAGGTAGAAGGGGATACAGGGAGTGCATGTACCCTTGTGAAACGGGGGATGCGGAGACTGAGTGATGGGGGAGGTTGGGTGAGGGGGCTCTGTAGGGCCTGAAAGAACATGGAAAAGAGTGAGACAACACACATACACAACACAGTAGACAGCATACTGTAGAGCCACTGTTTTACATAGAAAGTTGCTACTGACATGCTGAGTTAAAACATGTAGCAACACCTATCGATCCTGAGATCCTTAAGCATCTGGTTCAGAATTCAAACAAATGAAACTGAATCTCAGCACGGCAGCATGCATATTATCAAAATCAACTCTAGTAGCGTATATACACAATCCATTGATTTATAGCATCCGCAGGTGTATAAAATATGTGTTAGTACTGGACTGAAACATTGGCAAGCATCATGCGTGAAGCTTCTAATGAAAACAAGTTCATTTGAAGACAATAGGTAAAGACAACTAATTCTAAAAATCCAGCATTTTAATGTTGCAGCAACCTATTCTCTCAGAACAGGACACAAGCATGGTTTGCTTGCAGATGCCATGGAAGTCTGTCACACTTACAGTAAATCCTATGTATTTACTTTCACATTTTCAGACATGCTAACTTAGTAACATGCATGGAGAATTAAACAAAAGGCAATTATCTACACTAAGGTCTTTTTCTGCATCTAATATCTGATGGTATGAACAACATGCAGGTACTTCCAGTGGCAAACTTGGGTTACCTTTGCCCGTCTCTACAGTGGGCTGAGTACGAACTTCAGAGAGAAGAAAAAGAGAAAAGAGATAGAGGGGGTATAAGGTGTGGAATGCAGTAGAACCTCATGGTTGTAAGCTCACAAGAATCCCTAATATCTGTCAGAGCACTGTGATCTTGACCCTTGCACTCTTTAATGTGTTTGCTTAAATGCCACTGATATTTGACTTTGACCTTTTCCTCCTATTGTGCTTGCAACTTGCTACAAATGAAGCTAAATGGCTAAAATAACTCACTCGTGTCCATGGCTGTGAAGGCCTCCTCTGTGACGATGGGGCCAGAGCCCTTGATTGTCTTTGCACTTAAGTAAAACTTATAGAGCATGCTGGAGTTCAGGTTGCCCAGGGTAATGCTGGTCTCGTTGGCTAGGAAGGTCATGACCTTGACTGGCCCCAGTTCATTGGTGGTGTTGACTGCAGAGGCAGAGTTACAGGAGTGATATGAGGAAATTGAAAGGGGAAAAAAGGTTAAAGTTAGGAATGCACAACATGTTTTTTCCCGAGCACAGATGCTGCATAACACTGTAGAACACAACAGGAAGTGTGTCAGGCTACCTGGTTGGTATTTCAGTGTGTATCCAGCGAGGCGTCCATTGTTGTTCTTTGGTGGGCCCCATTCCAGAGTGAGAGTGTCCAAACTAGGGTTTATGACATTCAGAAAAGAAGGAGGCCCTGGGACTGAAAACAAAACCAGAACCACAGTCAGGGTCTGGACGTTGCACAGGACCATTCATGGGCATTCATATATAGCATAAGAACATTAGATGGTGGATGGGGAGCAGAACATGGACCTGTATGACTGTGTGGGCTTTTCCCACATAGTTGCTAGGGTGTTCCATGAGGTTGCTAGGGTGTAGCTACAGGTTTGCTAGGTTGTTTGGGATGTTTTCTATGGATGTTCTGGGTGGTCACTAGAGTGGGTTAGTGGGTTGCTATGGCGATTCTGGGTGGCCTTGAGTGAGTACTGCTATGTTGTTGTCACAGAGTAGAAACAACAGTGCTAGTTGTAGCAAGATAGAAAAGACTTTCAAGAAAAAAAACAAAGCAATTATCTATCAGCATGATGCTTTAGGCCTGCAGAACAAGGTCAGCCATACACACCTCCCTCAGGTGTCTCAAATTTCTTGCTGAGGCTAGGAGGCCCTTCTCCTTTGTTATTAAGGACCCTGACGGTGAGGTTGTAGAGGCTGTAAGGCTGGAGGCCCGGCAGACGTCCCTCACTACGATTCCCACTGAACGTTAAAACATGCTCCTGCTGCTCTGTGTCCTCTTCTGTCTCATGCAAGCCGCGCTCGCGCCGGTAGTATACCTGGGGGAAACACACCAGGAGTTCATTCTTATATAAGCCTGACATGCAATATTATGATTCTGTTATTTCCTCATAGTTTTCCTCATCAACATGGTGAGGGTACCATACACACATACAGATAGGCTACTGATGAAAAACCTGGGTTGAGAGAGCCTTACAACCTGTTGTGTCAACTTCAGAATAATTCAAGGGTTCATTTAAAAAATAAAAAATAAACAATATCCCTGTTTTTATGTATTCAATTACCCAATAAGGAATCGACACACTGATGGCCAGCCTCTGAGGACGTTGTAGCCAAACACATACATGCCAAAAAAAAACCTCAGGGTGTTTTATGTTTTTCAATTTGAATGGAATTAATATGTTCTCTCACATAGGCAGATAAATAAGGGCTTTTTATATGGTTATCTTTATTTATAGGATGTGTGCTGAAATGAGGGGGTTGAATACAGAGAAAAATCACCAATGTGTTAGTGTTGCTGGGTCATTGTTTACATTAAGTGTGTGGGTGCAAAAGCTATAATATGTAAACAGGTTTAAAACCTTATTGAATGCTTGCGCGCGTGTGACTTTTGTCACTCGAGCACTGATTGCGAAGTAGTGGCAGTACCCCTACTGACAACAACCAAAGATGACCATTTATCACCATTTATCAAACAATACCTTGTATCCCTGTAGCTTTCCTCTGACTGACGGGAAAGAAACAGGCTCCCAGTGTACTTCTGCAAGTGTGCTGTTGTGAACCATGACCTGCACACTATCAGGAGCGGATAACGGCACTGCAGAGACATATAAGAGAGAAGCAGTTAGTTAGTTACTATGCAGGATTTTCCTAACAAAAATAATCCCCACTTATGACCAATAGAAGTATGTGGCGGTGGCTGTATCTGCAGTACAGTAAGTGCAGTATTTTGTGCAATTAAACATTTTAAGACCATGTGCTTCCACACAGGTGTTTTCACTCCTGGCTGATTAGATCTCTGCAATCAGTCACCAAATATTACCAAAATATTAATCATAGCAGAGTACATAGAGTATATTTTTTTACATACTTTAAAACATGTCTGGAGGAGATCTATAAGATTGGCTTTTTGTTTAGTCAGAATTAGGGCTGTTCTTGATTAAAGAAATTCTTAGTTGACCACTAACTACTATTTTGTTGATGAATCAATTGAGAAATCAGTTGATTTAATGACAAAGAATCATGCAAAAGCACCACTTTAAATCTTGTGTTTACCAGAGATGTGCTCTTGCAAGTTTCTTGGAAATAAGTCATTCCAGCATCCCTGTCAGAATCTTATAATTAAACAGATTTATTTTATGATGATGGCCATGGAATAAAAGAGTTTAACTGTGGACAAACATATTACTGTTGTTCAGTTAATATGAATAATATATGAGGCAGTTTGTAAAATGTTTTAAAATATTTTTTTCAAGAAACCCTTTTTTCTTATTGTTGTATTTTTTAAGTGCAGCATTATTTTGTGCAGTTAAACATTTAAAGGCCACGTGCTCCCACACGTGTTTTAACTCCTGGCTGATCAGACCTCTGCAATCAGTCTGCACAACAAACACCTGAAGGATCTAATCAGGCAGGTTCAGTGAAAACACCTGTGTGTAAACCATGAGAGTGCAGAGGCTGCTGTTTTTCACAATTAAATACAATTCTTTAAATTTTGAAATGCATACCTCATATAAAACAAAATGTTTAACAAACAAATATCAAATGATACAATATGAAATAAAGAAAGCAACAAGAACAACCAAAATAAAATAAACATTGAGGTGAAATGGGTGGTTTTTCACATTGTACAAATGTTGTTGAATTTAAAAAAAAATGCAAGGAAATTATTTTCAATGTTCCTTTATGGAACAAATTGAATGACACTCTAACTCAGAAAATCCCTGAGTGCAATATTGCAGTTTTTCATGATGTGTTTATCACACAAGTTGACATCGTGATGATGATAAAAAAAGATCTGCTTTCAATCACACCCCTGACAAACAAAATGGCAACCTATGTTGCCTGAATCCCAGAAAAAATACTTTCATATTAAAATTGAATCTAATAGGACGCCACAGTTTGTAGTTTTAAAACCCGGAAATGAGTTAGCATTTTAACACTTCCGGTTCCCTCGTCTTGAAGTCAATGGGGTTTTTTGAATGTGTTTTTGGTTAGACGTCTGAAATAAGGTCTGTGGTTAACACAAGCTTCAGAGATTTTTATATTTTGTTGCACGACATAAAATACACCGGTAAATACCACGATTGTGAATTTTGAAGCTTTAACGTGTGTTTAAAAAGGTGGTCGCTAACAAGTGGCTAAATGAGACTATAGAGGTTGTCGAGGACATTTAACGCCACCGTCAGTTTAGTAGTGGCTGCCGATTGCATTTATGCTTCTAAAATCATAAAGTGGTGTTCATATGGTGAGATTATCTCACTAACTTGTGTTTGCCACAAAGTTTATTCAGCAATGGTCCAAAATCAAACGGAAACCCATGGCGACGCTAATGTCTGGGTTAGCCTACAAATAGACGTCATCCCTGGGACACTCCCGATCCTACTGTGAATCAACACTTAGTTCTGCAGCTCTAGCTGCTTTCTGTGCATTATTTTGTGTTGCCAACATCTTTCGACTCGTTTAGACTATTGGTGACTAAATAAAAAAAACATTTTGACCAAAAGAAAACTCTTAAAAAGTACAAAATCTGTTCACTCACAGTCTTCTCCAGAGTATCCAATCACTGCTTCAGGCTCTGGGCCGCTGCCATAATCATTCATAGCTTGGACCTTGATCTCGTAGGGCACGTAGGTTGGAGTTCCAGACACAACAAACTGGGAAATGTTGGCCACATTCTTTGAGGACCAGTCCTCATCCACATCCTTCTGTCTCCACTGCACTTTGTACTCCAGGCCGGGCCCGTTAGCCTGAAATCCTGTCAGGGACTGTCCAGAGAATTTTATTTTTCAGTTGCTGAAAAAGTCACTGAAATATTTAAACTCGACTTTGGTGAAATGTTTGACCTTTACTCACATGCGGCCCACAATAACAATGTAAAACGATAGCTTACTGTCCAGGAGATGACTAAGTTGCCAGGCTTTGTTCCTACTCCCTCAACATTTGATGGATTTTCATCAGGAGCTAGGAAAACAAAAAAAAGACAGTGAATGTTTTTGGAATATTTTAAATATTGCAGTACTTTTTTTTTTTTCTGGAGGGTGAGCGTGTTAATCACCTGCAGGGTTGGTCCTGTATTGACTTGAGGGCTGGCTAGGCTGGCTGTAGCCAACGCGATTCAGAGCCAGGACTCTGAAGGAGTAGTAGACGTACGGAGAGAGGTTTAACTGCGCCGTGGTGCTAGTACCAGCAACATCCGTCAGGTTGATCCAAACTCCTTGCTGGTGGAGCAGATCCTCGTACTGGATCAGAAACTCTGGGGGAGATTAAAACAAAAATTCAGAGTTCAAGAATTAGTTGAAGAGGTAGACACTGCCTCAAAGAAACGGGACAAGAAAAGACAAACATTTATTATACCTTTAAGTTAAATCAAGGAATTCTGTGTATATTTAGCCATGGTGGCTTATTGCTCATCATGCTACCAACTACCAAGTTCCCGTCTTGTTTATTCCCACAAAACCAAAGCTGATGCTTCCAGAAACCTAAACTGTATCTGAATTAATTGCAGAATTGAACAAATTTTAAATGGGAAAATTTGTTTTGTTTTTGTCAGTGACTGTAGTGTCTACTTTCAAGTTTGGCAGCGGAAATATACACCCAATGAATTTTCCGACATGCCAAAACATTGTAATCAAATATTTCAGCAGTAAGCGAGACAGAATGCGGCAGTTCTTTTCATTGACTACGTTTACATGCACATTAATATTCCACTATTATTCAGAATATGACAATAATCTGAATTTTATACAGGTCATATAAACAGCATATTCTATTTGGATATTCTGAGTCAGGCCTAATTCCGAATGTAGCATTTTCTGATTAAAACATGTGGGATATGCCGATATTCTGGTTTTAGGAGCATTCTTTGGACATGTATACAACGTCTCAATTGCCTCTTTCCTGTTTCCGGTGCGTTGTACACAAACCACCTAGCCAACAGTTTGCAGGTCTGGTGTAAAGAGACACACACCTACTTTTAAAGATTATGAAAGACTTGGATATCAATAGGTTTTTGGATATGTGCAACTTATGTTTTATGTTAATTGGAGTATGCATGGCTGCATGTAAATGGGAATATTAGTGGACTATTCATTTTGTAAACAGCTTAGTAGGAATGTTGTGTTTTTTGGAATAAAGGCAAAAACCTGAATATTTTGTACAAGTAAACATAGTCATTGTTTTCAAGATTGCACCCCCCTCTGATGCACATGTCACACATTCAGGTGTGCAGAGATTTTTATTTTAACAATAAAAAAAGAAAACGTGGCATTGGAAAAGTGTATTGTAGTTTGATAGACATGTCATACTCTGTGTGGGACTGTTGTGTTCGTCTCCGGGGATCCAGGTGAGCTGAACGCTCCTCTCTGTCTGGTCAGTCAGTTCCAGGTCAGTCGGAGGGTCAGGTTTCTCTGCAAACACAACGAGGAGCCCAGGACCACAGAAAAAATTAAAACTCTCTCTCTGCTATTTAATTACAGCAAATCCTTGCTACTGTTTCGATTAAAAAGTTTGACTCTGAAAACAGAGTTCTGCAATAAGTGAGGTGCAGGGTAATTTACTGTGATGTATACTGTAGTTTAAGATTAGGGCTTTTTTTTAACGTCACTGCGATAAACACATGGCGAAGGACTGGGTTTTGCACTCAGGGATTCTTTGAGTATCAGAAGAAAACTGCACTCTTAAATGTATTTCATTCTTAATTGTTATTAGTGCCTTTTGTGTTCAGTTCAATGTTCAATTTGTTCAATAAAATAATGTTGGGAATAATTTCCTTTTTAATTTTTTTTAATTCAACAAGCAAATTGCTGTATTTCAGCAGTGAAAGCAGCAGAAACACAAAATTAAGTACACTTAATATCTGTTTATTTATCTCAAGTATCTTTATCACAATATTTAACGTTATTCTCATTATCGTGCAGCCTTCTTAAGATTGGCTTTTGTAATTAGAATTTTATAGTTAAACTGTTTTCTTTCAAATGAAAATGCCCATACAATATTTCATTATAATAATAACTAGTGGAAAGAGTTGAACTGT
>JAOVVB010125194.1:0-12412 GCA_028570985.1 Heterobranchus longifilis | reverse complement strand
CTGAACTTCACCGAGGCTCATATATAAATATATAGAATAATATCTACAGTATATATCATGAATTATTGTAAATAGTGTAATTTTAATTACTCCACAATCGCAAAAACAAAATCAGCTGAGTTGTAAAATGTTGTCTCACAGTATTATTAAATTGAATTAAATATACTTTATTCCAAACATTTAAAAAAATAAATATATAGTGTATTTTTAAATAAAAATAACCAATAATAACAGTGAACATGTACAACAATAAGCAACATGAATTCATATTTAATGTCAGAAAAGGAGTAGCCAGAAGCAATATGCTTATCTAGTCCTGATCCTGTTGTATACTAATCTAATCCATCAATACATCAGTTGCATAAACCATCCACACAACTAAACCACTATATCTGGAAAAAAAAAGGAAAAGAAAACCACTAACAACATCACCATTAGCGTGCCCCTTCCTCATTTCTGTACCTCGCAAATATTCTTTTTCATACATCTTTTCTAACAGTCTGATATTTTTTACTTTGTTTGATTTCTTCCTCTAAACCAGTGTGCAGTGTTTTGCTATCTGAAGTCTCCTGTGAGGCCACTAATGCAGCATTGGAGTGGGCTGCTACCTGTCAGTCAACACAGCGTTTCCAGTAGCTCAATCTAAATAAACCTGAATTTCAATTGGGAGAGCTGCACTGTAAAACAGATAAAAAAGTAACATTCAATAATTATCACATTTAGTTTCGAGAAATGTAATTTATTTTCCAACTGGGCCATTCAAAATTCAATTTTCACATTAATTTTTTTTTATTTTTTTTAATTCACTATGATGATCATACCAAATTCAATTTCACGCAATTAAAAGGAAATCGTTGCTGGCACTCGTTTCCTTTCATACGAACACACAAAAACAAAATCCACTGCTTCAATTTTCCATCTCATATTGTGAACGCCGCCTGTCTTCCTCTACCCTCAATCATCTCATCCCAGCTGTCATCTTCCTCACCATCCACCCAGCAAACACAAGCAATTTGCTGTGATCAGTGTGCCTCCGCAAATATAAGCCAACTTAGCATGACACATCCCCCCCCCCCCCCCCCCCCCCCCCCCCCCACACACACACACGCACACACATCTACCTCCGCCCAGTAATGGCTGCCTCTCCATCAACTTTCTTGGTGTCTCTGAGATCTCTGCCAGTGATGCCACCAGTAATCACCGTCAGTCGGGGGGGTATCACCTGCGCCAGGTAATGAGGCAGAACAAACCCTGACCCCCCCCCCGGGCCAAACCGCAGATGAGGTCTGGAGCGATGGAGGAGGAGGAGGAGAGCGGGGGGGGGGGGCGGAGGAGGCGATGCAGGGAGGAGGAAAACAAAAGATGGCCTCTAGAAATGAGAGGTTAACGAGATGAGATTGCACTGACCTTTGCTAATGCAGGTGGGAGGTGAGTGGGGGAAAGTGATTGATGGTAAAAAGGTGAGCAGCTGTTACAAGGGAAAAATAATGAAGAGTTGGGTTTTGTTTTTTTTCAGCGCTCCTGTAATTTTAGACCAAATGTTTTTCAGGGGCCGAGGCTGGCCTTTAAAATTGTATTATATTTGGTTTAAAAGGGACAGACACAAACACTTTGACAAACATGTCAAATGCATTACAAGTCCTCATAATTAAGCCCTGTCTACATGTATCTGGAAACAGATATTTTTCTCCTTGGATTAAAAAAAAAAAAATCCATCCACACGACATCCGTGTCAGTAAATATCGTCCACATTAGAACACAAACGCTCATCGGGCCAGCAGGTGGCGATAAAGGCTGCGACAAGCACCAGAGAAGAAGTAGCAACAAATTAGTAAAACAATAGAAGCTAATTCTTTCTTTTATCTTTCTGGTACACGGTGAAACCGAAATGTGACTCGTGGACGGACAACGAGGTGAAGTTGCTGCTTAGCGTACCAGACTAACCGCTACCCATTAGCATGTAGCATGTAGCATGTAGCATGTAGCATGTAGCATGTAGCCGTGCCAGCCATGGATCAGGCTCATTACACAAAGCAACAATGGGCAAATTGAGGAGATGATGTCATTGTTTCCCAAACTCTCCTGGTTAACATGAGTTCTGAAAAATATTCATTTTTCAGAATGTTTTAGTGACACTCTTTAATGGCGGCAATGGCAAATTTAGGATTTGTCCTCTGGGGACTGTGAATATCCAAAACAAATTTTATGAAAAAGCCAAAAATATGTTTTTGAGATACCCTGTCATGGACCAAAGTGTTGATCAAGGGAGCATTTTGATATGTTGGTGGCGATAGAGGAATAATCAGCAGTTCACCAGAATCATTATGATTCATCCTCTGGAGACCATGAATGTACATTTCCAATTTAATGAGAATCTGGCCTGTAGTTGCAGAGATATCTTGTTCTGGACCAAAGTACTCGACAGACCGACTGAGGTCTTCAGGCAACTTTTATTTTCAGTTTTTTATTCTTTGTTATTGAGGTTGCAACCAACGGTTTGAGATTTTCACGGTACGATAACCGTCTCAGAAAATATCACGGTTTCACAGAATCACGGTATATGGTATTATCATTATTATCATTACAATGACACTTTTTGGATTTGTTTTGGTTGAACACTTTATTATAATTGAAATTTGAAACATGTTTTTAAATGGAAGTATGTGTACCGTAGATAAGTAATTGTACACGGTATGAGATGTAATTTTCATTCCATGGTATACCGTGAAACCGGTATATTGTTGCAACCCTATTTGGTATAAATGTGTACGTATGCACATGTGTTTTTGTATGTTTGCAGTTATGTATACATGCATGTATCTCCTCATTCATTCATAGTGTGCAGTGAATGCATCCTGAAATAAAATATTGATAATCTGTTTGCATCCTAATCTGATATTAAATTATCAAATTATCAAATTTAGAGGTCAGATCACCGTTATTATATTTCTCGAAAGCCTTTCTTATGTCATTGACTCCTGCTCCGACCTTGTATCTCTGCATCCGATCAGCTGTTTGTTGTTTCCATTAAATATTTTGTTCTAAATCCAATTTGCTCAGCATGGGACAGTTTAGTTCCTGACAGAAGAGTTGGCTAACCTCATCCCTCCTTCATAAATAGGCAACTTATTATCATCTCTCTCTCACACACACACACACACACACACACACACACACACCGGTTGAGACTAATCGATCCAAATAGCCGAAGGACTTTGTTTTATAAAGGATGGGGAATCACTTAAACAGCCAGTGTAAAATCTGGCCAAATGTGTCTCAGAGTATCTGTGGCCTGCCAAGTCTGGGGTGTACTTTACACCGGCCAACACCGTAGGCACTATAACAGTAGACGACATGGGGCCTTGATTTAAATAAACCTTGCTGTGTGTGTGTGTGTGTGTGTGTGTGTGTGAGTGGTAAACAGCACACACAGGACAATCTAAGTGTTTAATTGCTGGCTAACAGAATTAATCTGCCTTTAATTGTATAGAATTTTGCCCCTTTGTCTCAAATTCAGTCATTTATATGCATCAGAGGCGATAAATGTGAACTGTCAACACAAAGGGATGACTCTGATGTTTCCTGCTGTTTTATTTTTGTCACTTCTATGAAAGCACGGCAGCATTTCCCACAGGTTCAGAATGTATTTGTGCCGGTCGACCCTGAGGGGTGGGAGGGGCTGCAAACTGTATTGACAGTTGGCTGCAAAACAAAAAAAAATTCAATTCACAAGCTAAATAATCAGCGCATATGAATGCAACATTCAACACCGAGCAACAGAGTTCTCAATCAATCTGCACTTTCAATTGCCTTTCCACACCTCTGAAAATAAGAAATGATAAATACAAAAATCTTTATGGGGTGGGGGCAATTTGATTTGTCTGGGGAGCCCAAATAAATTCTCTATATGGGAAACATGGTGAGTGAAATTGCACTTTTGACTGCTTGTTTGACTCTGCATGTCAAAGTAAAACAACAGCAAGAAAATGGGCTATTTAGCTAAAAAAAAAAAAAAGAGCCTCTAACACCCACTAACATCAGGCTTTTGTCTTTAGTGGGAAAGGTTACAATCTGCATTTATTCCCGGGACAAATGACTCTGCAGTAGTCACGGGTATTTATCGGCTGCAGCTCCGATCGGCAGTGATGGAAACACGACACCCGGGTGGACACGCTAACACTCCTCCACCCCCTTTCCGGCATGATGCTATGACGCATCTAACTTCTTCAGCCACAAATTCTGTCCATCTCCGTCCAAGCAGCGCTCGGACATCGTTTCAAATAAGTCAGCACTGAGTTTGAAAGAAAGACTTAATAAGTAACAGACATAAAAAAAAAGAAGTAACCGCTGCTGGCCTCCGTGCAGCTTTCCCTGTGTTCTGGCGCTTTAGTGACATAGAACATAGAAAGGCACACTCATCTACTGACAATGGGAAAGGAGTCTACTCGCCTAAAGAACCTGCATATACGTGCTTATTTTGGTGGAAAAAGGGTATAAAAGAGCACAGCTGAGATTTATATTTTTTTTGCAGGTTAAAGACAAAGAATGTTTGTTCGTGCCATCTGCTTAACTGTACAGAGCAGTGCATATGTCACCTAAGCACTGTGGTTTTCAAAAGCCAACTGAAAATATATTTACTTGCAAAGTAAGAACATGAAACAGAAACAGCAGAGTTTCAGCAGTGTTCTGTAGATCCAGCGTACGTGCCGTTAGCTGGTTACCACCTCCTCAGTCTGCAGCAGACACCTTCTGTACCGACTCAGTCTGTCTGGACCGGTGACTGAATCATCCAGATTATTTCACAATCAATTGCACACAGAAGCACATAATAAAAATGATTTTTTAGTTTGAATGCTGGTGGTTTAAAATTTGCTAGTTGGAGATAATAAAAAAAGCAGAAGAAAAGCCAAAGAAAAGCAGAAGAAAAGCAGAAGAAAAGCAGGAGAAAACAGCGGCGCTGCTGAAGTGTCCTTAAACAAGTCTGTAGTCTGTTGTCCTTGTGCAGACAGACATAAGAAAAGAGAAATCCTCCCGCAGCAATCATTAGACTGTCACCCCAAAATAAAGAAAAGGTCTTACTGGTGTGTAGCTGTGTACGTTGCTGCCGCTGCTGACGGCGGTGTTCAGGTTGTTGAGGTTGACGGATGCCAAACTCTGCTCTGAAAGACTGTTGCTCAGGCTGCCCAAACTCCCAGGACTCTCACTGCCTTCTGCCTCAGGGTTGTACAGTGCTACCTACACACACACACATACACACACGCAGGATCCATGTTAATGTGACAATGTTGTTATTCATGATTTTATTGTTCTTCCACTTTGTTATCATAGACTGTTTATAAAGATGGACAGACTAACAGCGCCACATAACTGATGCCAAAACATCTGGATCTCCCCCTGGTGGCTGGCTGCAGTATAGGTCTTAAGTCCCGCCTCCTCCATGTTAGCGGATGTGACATGATGAGCCAAACTAAAAACTCAAAATACACGTTCAATAACTTTTTCCCAAAGATGGTTTCTGTCATTTTAGGTAGTTTTTATCACGCTAATGTACGCAAGTTTCATTTTAATTAGTTATTTGTCGCTATAAAAACGGGGTGAAACGTCATGATTGACAGCTGTGATTGACTCGTGATTGGTCGTGCGGGTGTATGGGCGGGACTTTGATGCCGCACGGTCGCTAGTGCTCTCAAGACTCTGGTTGCAAAATTACAAGATGGCGGCATATGTACCCGGGATATTTTGGCTTCACTTTTGGAGAAAGTGGAGACATGTCGTCCATCTTTATATACAGTCTATGTTTGTTACTCTAAAAGTCAAAACTCTTGCAACACTTGTAGTATACAGAACAACTTTATTGTACACGAACCAAAATGAGTTGTTCTTACAATAAAGTTCTTCTATTTACTGCAAGTGTTGGCAGAGTTTTGACCTCTGACTTCTTTTCCTTCTCCATGTACCTTGGAAGTAGGGTGGGGAAAAATCAATTCATGTAAGAATCAAGATTCTTATGTATCTTCCAAAAATCAATTTTTTAAAAAGTTTTTTTTTCTACAAAAGAACCTAGACATGGCTAGTGATGGACAGTAATCGTGCACACCAAGTCAAAAGTGGTTCAAGCATTATTTGATGATTTGTTGAAAAATCACACACAAAAAATACCAGTTTTACAGTGTTATTTTGTGTGCAATTCATTTTTGAAATTGGCAAGTTTCTGAGGAATAAAAGGCAGCTAGCCTACCAATTTTATTTATGCAACAGGCAGCATTTTTAATTTTTTCTATAACTTGAACTTGTTGTTTTTGAAGTTGCTGAGAATTGAGAAATGCAAAAAAAGTTTTATTAAAAATTGTTTATTAAAAGTTTTTATGCTTGCTATTGTCTTAGAATTTGCCTTCTATGTGTGTTATTGTAACGCCTGAGTCACCTATGTAGTTTTTATGCTTTGTATTATATGTTTCTAATTTCTGTAATTTTAGGTTGCCATTTAAATATCTGGCTGGGGACAACAGATGAAAACTCTGGCTCACTTACAGTATATCTGTCAATTGGTGTGCACTGTCCCTGTAAATAAATAAACTTAAACTTAAACTTAAACTCCATTTTCTTAATGGAAACCAAATAACATGAAAAGTTTCCTACTTAACATTTATTTTGTTCACTAAGTTAGTATTTCTAGCAGACTATACAATATGTCTTATCATTTAATGCATAAAGATAGAGTATTATATGCTACTTTTTATCTTAAGACAGTTGGTCAAAGTCCTTACACCTGAGAACACGACATGATTCCATTCAAAGTCCATCTGTAATTGGAGTGGAGCATGCATGCGCTCATTTCCATCCTTCAGTGTACAGTGTTTACTGGGGATGTCCCCAGTTCATCAGTAATGTGCATTGCTTGGGTTGTAGACTTATCTTGTGTGACCTTCTAAAGCTGCCTACCTGTTCCTCACAAAAACACTCACTGCCATGGGCTGCGTGATTAATCTTCTTTATTGTGCAGATTCACAAAGCGGTAGTTTTTGTCAGGACGTCAAGGTCAGATCAATGAAAATCCGATATTTAAATGTCACTTGATTAGGCATGATTCTTGGGAGGAACTCCCAAAGCAGAAATAAAGCAAAAATGTCTCCCTCAGTGTTTCAGGGTTAACCAATTCCGATACACAATGGACGTACAGCACTCAGAGAAGGTATGTCTGCTTCTTGTTAGCATTAATGTTAACAGTAAATAAAACAACTGTGACCCTGAGAAAACCATTCAGTTTCAGTCTGATCTATTTCCCTATAGATCATAACAGGAACTGTAGAAGCCATTGTAGCTTAGTTGTTGTTTGATACATGTTGTATTACACTAGTACATGCATGTTTATTCTATGACCAGTGTGTCTTGGCTTCTATGTTTTCTGCATAGTATACTGGCACTGGTGCAATTTTACACCACTAGACTAGGTCATAGATACTCTTGTGAATGGCACTTGGCAAACAACCTAGTCTGCCGTTTAGGTATGAGGACGTGTTGGTATTGCATCATTACACACATACTCTGTAGTCCCCCACCCAGATTGTGATCCAGTAATTCATTGTTTGTCACTTATCCACAGTTTGAATGGTTGACTTCAGTTCTTTGAAAGTAAAGGCAAACCACACGTTGATTTCACACAATCACAATCAGTTCTGGTTGCATTTCCACATCCAAATGCAAACTGCGTTATCACTACAGGTTAATTTAATATGGCAGGATTTATTTGTTTGTCTTCCTCTGGTATGGTGAGAGCATAATATCAATTTAACAGCTTCAAAAATTTGAATATTGTGTTATGCATCCAAAATGAAATCAAAACATATCTATATATAATAGATAAATTAAAATGACAGATCCCCACCATCCAGCTCTCCGGCCTGGCTAATATAGGACTAATTTGCATAATTCTGACATCTTCACACAAGATTGGCGACATCTGGGATAAGGGGGCGAAGGGGAGAGAAGTAATTGGCGAAAACAACCAATTCACAACTGGAACTCAGCTTTGCCAGTTTTTTTCCACACTGGGGAGAGAGACAGAGATGGCGAACGAGGAAAGAGACAAGGGAAAGGGCTGGAGAGAAAGGGGGGGGGGAGAGGAACATCTGGGGTCTGCTGGAGACCGAGGAGGTTCCCAGCTGTCAGCGTTTCCCAGCTGCTCTGCCGACCTTCACTCTGCCAAAGAGAGAACCATGGGAATGACTTTGCTGCTCCCCAGGTCTGGAGCTGGATCTACATGCCCTATAATGACGTGTTTTGCCTCATATTGCCCTTATATCTCACTGTGTTTGGAAGGAATGAAGTTGCAAGATCCTCAATCCGGTCAGCATTGTTGCCGATCACACCCTTGATAATATGAAAAGCTTTATGCCAGGTCCTCTCCTGTGTGATGAGAGTCTTGAGTTAAAATCCAGCATAATAAGCAATAAGAAGCATTGGAATAAGTAATGGTGGCTGTCACTAAGCTGTTCCTCGCAACATTAAAAATTCTAGCCTCCAGAGGCATGACGATAAAGTATAGCAGTATGTGCTGGAGCAGCCACTATAATATTTTAAAAATATTCCTTTATTAACTTGTGATATTTCTCTGTCATCAGTATTGTATAAACGCTTTATACCTCTATTCTTCCATTCACCCTATCATAAAGTAACATATGTTTTTTTGAACTCTATAGAGACAACACACAATTAAGTCCCGCCCACACCGGAGGGGAAAACACTTCATCGCTCTCCATTGACGTTGTCTTGCATGAAGGTGCCTCCTTGTCAATTCTGTCTGCTAGCAAACAACAGAAACATGCCTAAAAGCTATTGTGTGGTAGGATGCATTATCAATAGGGTAAAGAACCCATTAATTGTTTTTTATTTTTTAAACTGAGCCTTTAAGAAGAGAAAAGTGGATACTGGCAATAAGTGTGCACACTAAGTCAGATATGTGGATTAGGGATGCCACGGTGGGGAAATCAACCTGTGGTTTTCATTGTATTGTTTATTGTTTATTTAAGGATCCCCATTAGAAGCACACACGTGCCTCTAGTCTTCCTGGGGTCCTGAACATGAAAATACATTACAATCATCCAATAAAAGTACAGACAAAATAAGATACATTTATGTAAACAACTGAACAAATACAATACAGAACATGAATAGCAAGTACAGAGTAGCTTATGATGCGTTGCTCTCTATCTCTATATACTCAGCAGTGAGTTTGTGATATTTTTCTCAAATTCTATCATCCATCCATCCATCCATCCATTTTGTTCCGCTTATCCGGGGCCAGGTCACAGGGGCAGCAGGCTAAGCAGAGAATTCCAGCCTGCTGCCCTCGCGACCCGGCCCCGGATAAATAGTCAGGTTAATAATATTATCAAGTCAGTCTGTGCGTCCTGTCCACAGGCTCAGTGGAAAGAGAAGAGATTTTGTCTGCCAGTTGTCAGTCAGATGTGGTGATGCACTGTTCAAAGCTGTTCACTGTAACTTAAATATTCATAACACCCACATTAGGATCGCCACACTCAGCACAACAGGGTTAACCAGCAGCCTGAGTAAAAAACTAGAGGCCTCTTTATTTTTATATCGTTACCACTTGAATGCAGTATGGACACTATCGACAACCATCCTGACAATGTCATTATTTTGCTTAACAGGACCCATTTGCAACCCCCCCGCTTATGCTTATGTCGAGCCCTGCACTGAGACTGGAACGATATCTAAACCATAATGATTCTCTACTGAATTTCCAAATAAGTAAAAATGTACCCACACCTTTTGTAACAGGAACACCATCTCTGTTACACAGTATGTTCTGTCTTTCTCTCCCCCCCCTCCCCCAGTCTCTCTCCTACGGCTGTCATTGAGGGGTGCCTCTTATGTAAGTCCTTCTTTAAACATGAACATCTGGCTCAATTTGCAAACACCATTGTATCAACTCAGTTGGAGATCACTCACTTATTCACAAAAAAAAAAGAATAAACTGTCTTGAGCTGTCACCAGGCTGCAAATTGTAACTGTGTATTTTTAAACTCTTTGCAGGTTTTGGTTATAAAGTACCTGTATGAGAAACAGATTGGATGCAGTCATAATAAGATTGGGAAATACCAATTAACTCCCAAGGAGTCAGCACATTTTGCCAAATTTAATCAGAGACTGTAGTGGCACTGTTGCCAAATCTTAGAGGCTGCATGTGTGTTTGCACTTGTCTAGGTTGTGCAGTGTGATTGTATGTGTGTATGTGTGCTTGAGTGTCTCTGTGTGTGCCTACATGCACATGAACATACCAAGTAGGTATGTAATTGGATATGGGAATCAGTCCAAGGATTTATTTGTCTGTGAAATGTCGATGAGAGTGAGTGCATACTTGTGATTCCATGTGTCTAAATCTTAATTACAGTAATCATCTAAGGGTTTGTCCATGTGGATCGGTGTGCCATGATACACTCACACTGTAGACTGGCATGCATTTGTAATGGACACAAATGGACACTCCCCCCCAAAAATGACCCCATATGTTGTTTGTACAAGCAGCTCATTACAACCCATATTTATGTTTACTATTGTTAGGTGGAGCCCTCTAGTGGCTGTAGTAATTATGATGGGAGCAAAGCAGGAAGTCATGTAACGTAGTATTAAGTCAGAGAAAGTCTGGCCGGGCGGAAGTGGTGGTGGATGGGTCAAACAAACACAGGACTTCGACCCAGGAGACTGGTGTTCGTGTCCCGTTTGAAACTAAAAGTCAATATTGAGTTATTTTAACTTTGGGTAACAAACGTAAAATGTGAAAGTGAAGTAACATAACAAATGTACTGATTTTAACACAAACCACAATCTTTTTCCAAACTGTGACCGTTTCACAATATTAACCACATGTTTAAAACTGTGACTGTTATGTTTCGGTATGAGGATGTATGTTTAGGGCTGCTAATTTGGGAAATGCTCCAGTGGGTCATATTAGAGGGTTGGAACAAACGATGATGTGGTCGTATGGTTTGGAGAACTTGTTGGCCAAATATAATACAATTTAAACAGTTAGCCTATATGTAAACCAGATAGTCTGAAAAACTTTGAAACTCAGTTTTGGTAGATGCCTATATTCTAACTTACAAATTCCCCCAAAAACATGCTTACTTTGCTGTGCTTCTCCAGCTATGAGCAAAACAGCAAATTATGAAAGGTGATGCATATGTAAGTTTAACAAAAGTAGTATTCTAGTAGTATTTCTCTGAAAGCCTATAGCCAATGTCAGTCTGGCTTTGTGAGACTGAATATCACCCACATTCACATGCTTTCACCGTCAGTGAATCTGTATTCATTGTGCAGCCGCAGTAAATAAGTGAATAAATCATCTGGCATGTTAGCCTATAGAATGTGTGTGTACAGTATGTAGACTGTACATGTGCATCTGTGTTAGTGTTCCTAAGCACACCATCATTTGTTTCCTCAGTATAACAGGATGTCAGGGGGAAAGCAGCCGTGTAGTACTCCAGCATTGGGTGTGGTGTGGTTGGGGGGTCGGCTGTGTACAAGGCACCCAGTGGGAGAAGCTGGCACAGATGGAGCCCCAAACCCACTGAGCAGCACTCGATGTCAGCTGCACTGCTCAAGAGAGCCCCTGGGATCCACGGGGCCTTTGGCAGACATGAGCGCTCTCTGTTTTAGTCAGCAATTAGTTTAATGGAGCAAAGTCTAAAATCACTTCATACCAACACAGCTATGAAAAGAAATGAGAGGGGGGAATGGCTTTTGGTCATTACTCAGGTCTTAGTCTAATTCATGTTAAGCTGTTTACATGGACGGAATGACAGGTTGGCCCTTTTGGATCTCTAAGGAGTCTCTAAAGGGATTTTTGGCACCAGCATTTAGGTTGTGTAATGTTTGCAATAGGAATACTGATACATATTTATTTCTTTTTTTTTTACATTAACAACATTCCTCAATTTGAGCTAAAACACACCACCTTCAGTTCTTATAGCCCTTAAAATAGCACCACAGAAACATTTTCATATGTATGTTTGAATTTTGTGCTATCAGTCATTTTGTAAGAGACTATTTCTGGAAAAAATCCTTTGAATTATTGCTCAGCTTCCATACTGTGCCAATTTTTTCATGCCACGCAGATTCCTATTCGAGTGACATGTCCCTGTACTTTTCTATCTGTCTCTCTCTGTACATTGAGTGCAGCTCTATACTCCTTACTCCTCCTTCATGGAGCAGGATCGCTTGAATGACCATGAAAATGTGGGAGCAAGCAATGCAGCCAATTAGACCTCTTTCACTTCCCTTCAATAGAGGAAGGCTGCAGACAAGGTCCAAGAGTGTGTGTGTGTGGGTGTGTGTGTGTGTGTGTGTGTGTGTGTGTGTGTGTGTGTGTGTGTGTGTGTGTGTGTGTGTG
>JAOVVB010125183.1:0-12412 GCA_028570985.1 Heterobranchus longifilis | reverse complement strand
AAATATTGAGCAACTGCAGTCACAAGTCCTCAGAGAACAGCTGTCTGTATCAGGCAGACCACACGGGGCGTCCATGCGATGAGATCTCCAACCAGAAGACACCAAACCACTTGAGTTGATGCAAATTGCACAGAATCTGTTAAATCCATGGCTTATTGGCTGAAAACTGGTCATGGGTGATCAAGCTGAAAACCAGCTGATGCATCACTGGTATAAGGGATAATGGGTGGATTACGAATTTTTGTTTTTTTGTTACTCACTTCTGTTATAATGCAGACCCAGTGTCAGGATGCATATGAATAATGCCAGCGAGAGCCCACACACCACAACAAGGAGCTTCTTCTCCACATGACTTCGCTCAGTCCAACATCTGGACCCCAGTCGATGATTCACCACCTGAACACAAATTCAAAAGGTTAAAGAATTGAAGGTTAGGTTTTAGCTGGAATTGTGCTGCAAATGTTTTCATAGTATATAGTGAATAGTATATGTGACACACACCATGGCTACGTGCACTACCTTGCTCACTCACTTTATGTCCACTTTATGTGCAGAACATCTGTTACATACTCTAATCGGTAAACTTCCTGAATGTTGAGTACTTTTGTCTATAACAAATGTACAGTATTTTATGTTGGTATGTACTTTGAGAGCCACAAACAGCCGGAATCAAATTCCTTGTGTGTGCCAACATAATTGGCAAATACAACCCGTTTCTGATGCTGATTCCGATGACCTAATGAAGGACTGGACAACACAGCTGATGCTTAAACACAAGTGCTTTATTTTCATGTTGGTGTTTTTTGTTTGTTATTCTAGACATTCTAACCCCTCATTCACACCCTTATGATTCTCACACATTTTGTTCTCAGACACATTTGTGTGATGGCTCAACATCTGTTGTGTTATCACCAGCAATGCCATGTTCAAACCACAGTTATTATCTAGGGTGATGCTCTTCTATTCATAGGCATCACTTGCTCGTTGTTTTTATCATCATTTTCTAAATTCTGCCACATTTGCACACGTCAACAAAAACGTCGGCCTGATTTACAAAAGTTTGCTTTATACCCATGTTTATGATTTCTAATCAGTTGAAAAGCGCAAAGCCAATGCAAGTCAAACATATGCTTAGAAGTCAAACCTCCATATAAGGAAAAGTAGTAAAAGACAAGGATTTTCTCAATGGCAAAAGTGGAAGAAAAAAGGATACACACTTTATTCAGTGTTTACGTAATGCATTTTCTTTTGTCTAATTAAATGGCTTCACTTACGTACTTCTCTGTATGTAATGATTTGTGTTGACTTGCATTCTATGTTTTTTAATATTTCTTTAATCAACACAATTAAAAGGATACAATTGGTTTCAGATTTTCTTAATAAACTTTTTGCATGTAATTTCAGCTTTGTAATCCAGACAACATACATTAAGTATAGTAAAGGCGTTTTGCCTTGTATGAGTGGCAGCCTACCTCAGTTAGCCATTACATTGGGTCGGCTTAGGTTCGCCCACAATTATATCCGCCCATAACCCAGGGATAACAATCCAAAATCTCTCTTTGTAAACCAGAAGCCTATCTTATGAATCATGAGTTAATGTATAACTAGGTATATTTGAGATAAGGTTACACATAATTTTTGCCAGGTTTCTCTGCTGTGTAACTTACGCTACACAGCCATCTTGCTCTAATATGTACCAGCTGAAATAAACCTCAGACGCCTTTTTAAACCTCAGACTTCCTTTTATTTCTCTTATTCTACAAATATGCTGCTTCATTGTCTCTGCCACACCACACCAGAGAACAGCAGAGCTGAGGAACAAGAGGAGATCTTCTTATACAAGGTCATAATAGTTGAACTGACTTGTAAGGCTAATAGAAAAAATTGGGAATGTTTTTTTTCCTTACATTTTTGTTTCTACACTAGATGCAGACTACAAATGGCTAAAAGGTAAATATTTTACAATAGGACCCTTTAGGTGGCACGGTGGCTTAGTGCATAGCACTGTCCCCTTGCACCACCAGGGTCTGGGTTTGATTCCCGCCTCTGGGCCTGTGAAGCATGGAGTTTGCATGTTGTCCACCATCCAAAGACATGCAGATTAGTCTAATTGGCGTTCCCAAATTTCCCATAGTATGTAAATGCACGTGTGAATGTTGACTGTAGGTCCCAGCACAGTTGTAAAGACGGGATTAAATACATTGGTCACAACTGGCCCCCACGGTCCCTAGTTGGACTATAGATGTTCCTAGATGGATGGATGGATGGAGGTCCCCTTTAAGCCATTGACATTTATCATGCAGTAGTCGATTCAACACATTTCTTGGTCACTGCATAATTCATTAAGTGGTATTTCATTGTGGTATGGTCTTTATTTTTGTTCTAAAACAGGTGTGTCAAACCAGGACCACCTTATCATGTTTATGAGCAATGGTAGAGCCATAATCTAAGACTAACTGGAGAAAGCAAGTTTGTACATAGCAGATAAATGAAATTGGACAGCTGTCAGTTTTTCTTAAATATAATGCTTAAGTTTAGAATACTACAAAATACTGTTTAAAAAGTTTATAATCTTAAGTAAAATAGTTACAATGGTATATATATATATATATATATACATAAAAAAATTATATACAGTTGTGTGACTAAGTATATAGTAAAGAAAAGAAGTAAAGTAGTAAAGTAAAAAAATTGTGACTTTGTTATGCTGTGCATGACATTTTGATGCCATGGTTTAGATCCATGACGGGCATGGCGACCATTTCTTTCCTGATGACAGTGGTCTCTCACTACCAGGATGACAATGCTCTATTCACAGGGCTTATGTGGTTTTGACTATGAAAACTATGTAAATCATATGCTATGGCCTTTACTTTTACCAGATAAAAAAACGGTGGGAGACTTTTAACTTATGTGTTAGCAAGTGCTTTACATCTATAATCAAAACACCAATTTGTTCATTATCAATCCAGTCAAGAACAAAAGACTTGTCAAATCTATGCCATGGCACACTTAAGATATTCTCGTGGCTTGTAGTGTACCAAATGTACTGCATGGATCTCAGCATGTCTGGCTGACATCTCTTCATGGATGGCAGCTCATCAACTGAAACGAAATCCCAGCAAGACAGAGCTTCAAGTCCCTGCAGGCGCAACCCCCATGCCAAGATCTCAGATTTCTCCATCTGTCACAGCACACAATCTCGGGGGAGTCCTGCAGAACCAACACTTTTCATTTCACATCACTAAACTGACTCTGTTATACAGGACGATCTCACCATGCAACTGGTGCTTGCTCGGCTCTGCCTCTGTGCATCGACCCCTGCAACTGATCCAGAATGTAGTTGCATAAAACCTCTCCAATTCCTCCGACACTACTCAATAGGTACACTCCCTTCACTTGCTTCCCGTAGCTGCCTTAATCAGATTTAAAACACTGGTGGTTGCCTACTAAGCCATAAACAACCATCACAAAAATTCCCTCTGTTCTGAAACTTCCCTATCAGTCTTTAAACAAAGACTAAAGACCAACTTTCTCCAAGCACTTAAAATTATCAGACTTTAGATTTTTTGTTAAACTTTTTACAGTCTACACCGCAACAAGATTTTCGACCTGCACTCTTACTGCCTGGCCTAATAAACAAGAACGAAGGTATGTTTTTGATCGAGATTGCGCAACACTTCTACGTGTTGACCTGGATAAAGGCATCTGCTTAATGCCGTCAATGTAACACCGAGCTTAAGAGAGGATACCAAGGCACGGATGCTAGTTCACTGCAGGGCACCAAGCATGCAGACACTCCACACAGACAGTAACCTGAGCTCAGGATTGATGCAGGGACTCTGAAGCTAAGAGGAAACAACGCAAGCGGCTGTGCCACAAAGCTGCCCAATTTGCTATTTAGGGTCAATGTATTATAGAAGTTTTACCTGGTCCGAG
Source organism: Heterobranchus longifilis (assembly GCA_028570985.1). NCBI lineage: Eukaryota > Metazoa > Chordata > Actinopteri > Siluriformes > Clariidae > Heterobranchus > Heterobranchus longifilis. The sequence continues at coordinate 8,473 of JAOVVB010125183.1, read as the reverse complement.
CTTTTGATACCTTCTGTTAGCCCAAAAATGTTTTGGAAATCATTAACTAGGTTGGTAAAAACATCAGTCTCCACTCCTTAACATGTGTATGCGTACTATAGGTGACATTAAATTGTCGGTACATGCAGAATGCAAAAATCCATCTAGAACCTCTGTAGTCCAACTAGGGACTGTGAAGGCCTATTTATTCTCATTTTGTATGACCAAGGTAGGACCTCCAGTCAACATTCACACGCCCAATCACACACTACGGCCAATTCGGGAACGCCAATTCGCCCAAATCTGCATGTCTTTGGCCCATGGGAGGAAACCGGAGTACAGGTTGTCCCCTACTTACAAACGAGTTCCGTTCCAGGAGCACATTCGTAAGTCAGATTTGTTCATAAGTCCAACAAAGTGTGTCTTATACGCCTTTGACAGGAATATACAACATGAATACCAATCCACTTGACTAAATCTGTCCCCTTTCCTAATTGCCATCATGTGGCCAAAAACCGTAATTGTGCCTAAGGAAATGAATCTCACAGGGAAATGTTGCCTCTGCGCCTTTAAATCACGAGGGGAATCCGGGACGCCGTTTTGTTTCAGAACATATTTCCACATTTCCCGTAATAAATAATGGAAACTCCAACGATTCGTTCCACAGCCCAAAAATATTCACATATATATACTATATACTTAAAAGAAAATATAAAGTAAAAAATAAAATGTAACAGAATGTTTCTGCTATATAATGTTAATGTAATGATTTAATTTCATCTTTCTCAAAACAAGGACTGTGAAGCATGGCTATGCAGTCTGTGATTATTTCTATTTGTTAGTGGTAGAAATTTTGCCAAGTGTCAACTGGAATTGAACAGAACCTAAAAAATGGGGTCCATTGGCGGAAAGATTTTTAAAAAGGCTCTGGCTTCCATCAATCAATCAATCGACAGATACTTTATTGTCTATAGTCTATGGACAAAGGGTAATGTGGGAGCTGCCCAAAGTTTCTAGTGCAATGCTATGAACAACAAAACTACAAGAGAAATAAAAAGAATATAAATAAGGCATATAAGTCACAAGTAATAATCCTTATTAAAAATAAGCATAAATGAATAATACTAAAAAGTGAAACGAAGTGAAATGCACTTCAACCTTGATGTGCAACTGTATTCATTTTAATTGCATATCCAACATCGCAAACTTTTTTTACACTGCAAACCTTTCTGTAAGTATTCTTTTTAATTAGCTTGCTTGTAAAAGAAACCTTTTTCATTTAAAACAAATGTATCATGCCTGACAATGAGTATGGGGTGTGTATGTAATGACGCACTATATTTGGATTTTGCTGTGCATGATGAACAATCCTCTCCACCTTGCTCAGGAGCAACTTCACAAACCTAAATTGTACCTGCACTTTATTTCTTTGAAAAGAAAGGGTGTTTTTACTAACTACCCTTAACTGAAATCCAAACTTGTTCAGGTTCTTTTTATGATTGTGCTGCTGTGAACATTAACATTATGTGCTCACTGATCCCTGTAGGACACCTGATATTACATTTGGCTTTCCCTTTAAATACTTGAGCATTAAACGATCCGACCTGGGATTAAATTTGCAGGGACGCCCATTCCTGGGAAGATTGGCACCTGAGTCAAAGGCTCTCTATTTACAAACCATCCTTCTGACTGTAGCCCTATAACCCTACCCAGATTAATGAGCAGCAATATTTGCTTTTTGGATCTCATAACGACTTTCCTTGCATGATGTAGAAACACACTCGAGTGCCCCAAAGCACCAAATGTCAAAAGGTTTTTATTTTATATTGTTATTGACTCTTTATACTAATCCTGGGCATTTTATTAGTAATGCTCTCAGTCACTCTCGCTTATTTTCTATACCGCTTATCCGGTACATTGTCGTGGGAAGCCTGGAGCCTATGCCAGTAAACTCAGGGCATGGGGCCAGAGTACAATCCTGGATGGGGTCCAATCCCTAACTGGACGCACATATATACACACACACACACACACACATTCACACTAGGGCACCTAACAAGCATAGAGAGAACATGCTAACTCTATGCCCAGAGACCTAAAAGCAAGACTCATACCCTTGACTCTGGAGGTGCGAGGCCACAGAGATAACCACTACGCCACCATGCTGCCCTTTAGTAGTATCACATGGCTAATCCTAATTACTTTCTTAATAAATTGTACCCCCCCCCCCCCACTTGGTTTTAAAATGTTGATATACTTTTGAGCAAAATGACAACATATTTATATATTAATTTTTTGTGTTTAATCTGAGGTTGTTTGTCTATTTATAGTGTACTTTCTTTCTCTTGAATTATCAGAAGCCCAGAATAAAATAAAACTGCATACTCAGATGTCCTCACAACCCACCATTGTCATAGTTATTACGGGGGTCGTTCGAGTCAAACCAGGACGTGATGAAATTTTTTTGTAAATGAAGGTGTAAAATCGAATAACATTTACAGGAGTCTTCAAGGGGATTATATTGAGAAATAAGGGATTTTTTTTTTGCTTTCATAACTGTGTTCTGTTATTCTGCACAATCAGAAGTCCTGGTTTGACTTGAACACCCGTCATATTTTTCTTATTGAGTTTTTACAACAATTAGTTGTACTTATTACTTTTTACTTCAATAACTCAAAAGTGACACGTTAAAAGTAATATGTTCTGTAAATAGACAAGTATTATTGTAAATTTTTTTTGTAAATAATGACTACTTAAATAGTTGTGTTATTGTAAAGATTACATTTTTGTTATTGAATATATTTTACTGTTAAATGATTATTTGTAAATTCTGAAATATTTCTTTTTTGTCAAGCAACTTTGTGATAATGTAAATTGTTGATTAATTGTTTTTAAACAGAACTAAAGGGTCTGTGGCAGAAAAAACATTTGAGAACACCTGCTTAAGATTATACCCATTAACAAGCAATTACCATAAAAGTACATATCAGATTTAATGCTTTACAAAACAAAAACCCCGGACAGAATAGCATGCATGAAAACATACTTGAGTTGTATTGTTAGCGAGCTGCTGCACTAGTCCAGATACAAACATATGATAAAGAGCAAATCAGCAGCAGGAAATGTCACAAAGGAAAATATATCGCACCCACCTCTTGACAGCGTCAGCTTATCTACAAAGCAATTATTCTGCTGCTGCTGCTTACTCATGCAAAAACACTGACTGCTTACAGGTTGACAGCTGCGGAGGTGTTGAAAGTTCTCAAATTACTTGTTTAAATAAATCCTGACAGCCAAAACACTAAAAACCTAAAAAAAAAACAGTCTCACCTAGGTGTAGTGTCCGTAACTTTTTTTGAATTGGCCAATTTAGATTTCACATGAAGAGACATCTAAAAAAGTGTTTTATTCTAAAATGCAAAGTTGTTAAGCCATTGTAACATGAATTTGACATATAGGTTATGGAAACTATAGATTTTTTTAGGAAGTCAAAAAATCTCTATATATATATTGTCCACTTCCATGTTGCATAAACTTCAGAAGTAGCTTCTTTGCCATACACATTTTCTGTATTATATAAAATTATATTGGTAAAATCCAAAGGAACATTTCAACCCCTTTATTTAAAAAGCATGCAAAAAAGCTTCACACTTTCAAACATCAGTAAATGTATCTACTTATTTAACACATTTCCGATAATTCATTGTTTCTCCAATGTTTCCTTGCAGTGTCAATGCAACTTTAATAAATAAAGTGTACAGTGCTGGAGATAAATTACATTGATCTCAATTGCCTTTTAAAGTTGCGAACTTTGAATTGGCTCCTTATGGCTATGACCTAATTCAGACCTGTTCAGAAATCTATTGACGTGTATAAACGTGTTGAGCAAACATCAAAAGCATGAATTACAGAAAAATCGGACTATATGACAATACATACAGTACAGGACGCTCTTACCTGGACGGTCGGAGAACGATAGACTCTGTCAGGGGTTGTGTCTATCAGCTCCTCTTCGTCTGAGGTAGCCCGCTTGTAGGATGACATCTGAAAGGTTAAATGGAGAAAAGATTCCCTCAGCGCCTCCATAGTAACGCCAGACACCTCACAGTACACGTGTGCGCTTGTGTATGTTTTCAGCCGCTGTGGTCTGGGAGATTCCTTGGCATACACGTTCTCCTAGGATCCATCAGGAAGAGTCGGGATAAACTCGCAAACTTGAGCAATGTCTGTCTTCAGCATGTGAGAGTGTGTGGGGTCGCTTCCTTCACCTCCCCCACCGCGTGATATCTCTTCCTCTGAGCCCAAAGATTCAACTTTTTTTTTCTCCCCCACTGTTTGGAAACAGGTTTAAACTCCCAAGCACTGTCAGAGTTGCCCCTGCGTTTAGAAGCAGGATATGCCCTACCATGTGTTGTTCAGCAATTCTGGGGCATTAACCTTCTCCCAGTAAGTTTAACTTAATTCCAGAAGAAAAATAGAAAGGGCAGAAAATTTAAACGACTTGTCTAAAAAATATATATAAATAAATAAAAAACAATAATTAGGGTGTGTGAGTATATGTGGTTCAGAAATGACAGAGATAGAAAGCGGAAGAGAGAGAGAGAGAGAGAGAGAGAGAGAGAGCGCACATGCATTCCATAGTGTGGTTTCATTTGAAACAGGGAGGAAACTTTTAGAGCTTGGTCTCCGCCCAATATTTCCTGCCCCAAAGACATTCCAGGCCAAGGGGAGGAATGTTTTTGTTTTTTTTCCCCCTTAAACAAGGACACTCCCACTCCAAGGTCCTGTTGTTACCGTCACCCGATAGGCTAAACAGAACCTGGCTTCCCTGACGCATTCAATAAACAATCAATAAATCTCTAATCAGCAGAACTGTTTCAATTACGATAAACAAAAGAACGATCTATACTAAATGATTTTGTTCAACACTAAAATTAAGACAAAAAGCAAAACACTACTCAACTGCAGGTCTAAATATGCAAACAGAATTTGCTTAACCCAATTAAATATCAAATCAGGCAGGGCAGTTCCATTCGTTCCATTCTTATCAAATTAACAAAAAAAATAAATAAATCTGTTCTTCTCGGGTAGCGATTCCTAGAAGGCCGAGCCTCTGTGCCTGTAATGCCAATCAAGTTCCTTTTCTAAAAGTACCGATCGGGACAAAACCTCAGCCTGTAAAAACATTTATCACGAGCCAGCCCTTAGTCACAGGAACTGCTGTTATGTTTAAAATCCCGGCCCACTACTGATAAGCATTCGGTTTGTTCAGCAGTGCCAGTGCCCAAATCGACTTCTCATGACGTGAAAAGGACGAAACATAGTCATGTTGTGGGTGGAAATGTGCGATATACAGTAGGAAGGTGCTGTGAGGTGAGACAGACTCACAGAAAAGCTGACTTCTGAGATCTACTTGCTATGCAGGAATGGCAAATTATGAGAATATTTTGAGTACTAGAAATAAAAAGAGAGACTCTGCCACATTCCATGGGCCATATGATGATTGTTTAATGTTAAAAGAAATGTATGAACTGGGACTTTTGGATGTGTAGAACACAGAGTTTTAGGAGTGTTAAAAAATACCATTTAATATATTCTAATCTGCTATACTAATGCATTTGTCTTAACATTTCACTACTGCTTGGATAAAATGAAGTTAAAAAGTTCTCAGTACGCCAGTGACATGGTCAGATTGCCTGCTTCATGTTATCATCACTGCTGAAACGCTGGCCTCCCAGGAATGTGGGAAACAGGTGGAAACCACCTTGAGGGAGGTCAGGATTGTATGACTGACTGTATGATGTGGAAGTTACTCGCAGCCAAGTTCCTGCAAGTGGTGTGGTGGGAAGATTCTGCATTGTCCTGCAAAAACAGGATATTATACAGCATTCCACTTGCTGAGTGAGATCTTCCAAATAATCGTTGAAAATAATGTTCGTGACTCAGACACGGTCTCACTGTTTAAGTCTAGGCTTAATACCCATTTATTTAGCCAAGCTTTTTTGTGGATAGATTTGCTATAGATGAAGGTGCAGGTCTGGGGGATTCATGGACATACGTAGAGTATTACAATGACCTGGTATGTTTTTTATTATGTACTGTATTTTGTCTTCCTTCTGCTCTGAGCTACACATAGTGGTCCTTAACTACTAGTCTGACTCGTCCTGGTGCCCCACTTCTGGTGGGTGATCTTGTCGCATGGAGGCCCTGACTGGTCTGCCTGGATGCATGTGGTGACTGAGGACGGTTCCACTTTAACATGAAGATGGTCTTGGACTCGGCTGAAGCAGACAGCTCTTCTCTTGTCATGTAATAGTTCAGGACTGAAATTCCTAGAAACCATTTTGCACTTGAGCCTCCAATAAAGAAACTGTACTCCATATTAACTTGAACACCTCTCTTGTTATATTGAACTTCCAGCCTCCTAACACACATTATGACTGCTGATCAATCCCTGCCATCTGTTATCACCCAAATGAGGATGGGTTCCATGTTGAGTTTGGTTCCTCTCAAGGTTTCTTCCTAATGCGATCTCAGTGAGGTTTTCCTTTGCTACCTTCGCCCTCGGTTTGCTCATCAGGGACAATCTGACAATTCTGATTCACGCATATTTTTTAGTAAAGCTGCTTTGTGATAATGACCACCGTTAAAAGCGATATATACAGTAAATGAAATTGCATTGAATTCATGGGAATGACTGAAGTGGGTCAAGCCACCATGTACAGGAGTCATTCACAGATGTATGGCCTGCTTTGAAATGTTTTAATGCAGTTGAGATAGTCATCATGGTACTGCGCTAAAAGTCTTCTGAAAGCGTAAATCTGTTTACCAATTCACAAGAAATTTCATTTACTTGAATGCCCCTTTTATATAAGAGTTATATTTCTTCAGCTGAAATAGTAGCACAGGCTGTACAGCTGCATTCTCAAGGCTAATTCATTCTTGATTAATTATCAGGACAGAACAAGAATCAAACCCAGATGCCAAGCATCTGCCAAAATTCCTGTTTCAAGTACCCATAGGATTTACATTCTTTGCATATACTATTCACACTATTCACTGAGTCAGTCAGGCATTTGGACACATTCAGCAAACCTCTTGGCAGCAAATGTGCAAATGTGGTTTTTGGCAGAGTAGATCATAGTGGCATGCGAGCACCACCCAAATCAAATATGAATCCAACTTCAATTTTACTTTGCCAGATAGCCAGAAAGACTTAGAACCACAGGTGTATCCTGTCTGATGCTTTGGAAAGATTAGTGTCTATCCAGCTGACCTTGAACAAGAGACTAAATAGGGGTCATAGGAACAGTAATCGAGAGGTGTGATGCCATCAACAGTGTAGGAGTATAAATGGTCCTTTCCCACAGCCCGTTAAAATAACATATTAAAACAGTTTTCTAACATTTGCTACATTTCCACAGTAATTAAATTTTTATAAGGTTCAAGGTCCATTTTTCAGTGCTGCAATAATAATAATAATAATAATAATAATAATCTCAAAGAGAAATTGTAATTTTCGCATATCCTTGTTAAGAAGCTGGGATCAGAGAGCAGAGGCATGGTCTGGTTATGAGTACTGCCTTGTCTCTGTGTCCTTTGTACTTGTGTATCTTTTAATAAAGTCCAAGCTCTACTTGGATCTCACCAGGCAATTTTTAATATGATGTATCTTAATGCTGGCGGCACGGTGGCTTAGTGGATAGCACTGTCACCTTGTACCTCCAGGGTCTAGGTTCGATTTCCACCACTGTGTGCATGGAGTTCGCATGTTCTCCTCGTAATTGGTGGGTTTCCTCCGGGTACACCGGTTTCCTCCCTCAGTCCAAAGACATGCAGATTAGGCTAACTGGCATTCCCAAATTGCCCATAGTGTGTGAATGCGTGTGTGAGTGTGTGTGTGCCCTACGTGTGTGCCCTGCGATGGATTAGAACCCAGGCTATGGTGTATCCTACCATATGCTCCAAGTCTCCTGGGATAGGCTCCAGGCTCCCTGTGACCATATATACAGGATTATACAGGATCTTAATGCTTTTATTTATTTTAGTAAAAGAGAAATAGGTCTGTAGTAAGACTTTGAGTAATTTATGTGTACTCATTTTTATTTATTTATATATTTATATTTATATATTAAACTTTATACAAATGTCATAATATTTGTGGGAACTTATTACAATTTTGAAAGCCACAAGCATAATACAAATCTGCAGCTTATAATATACTGTAATAATCCCACAAACGCAATAGTAGTTGCTATTACAGTACATTAAAAGCTGCAGATTTGTATTACGCTTGTGGGTTGTTGGTGTGTGTTACACTCCTCCCATCAGGGCAAGGAGTTTATAATCATATAAGGGAAATTTTACTACTATTATATAATATTAATAAAAGAAAATTTATATACAGTATTAGCCTTGTATGGGCCACAGCATGTTAAAGAAGTAAGAGCTTTAGGGAAAGTTGAGCTATGAAAAATAAAGTGCCTATGCATAT
>JAOVVB010125172.1:0-12413 GCA_028570985.1 Heterobranchus longifilis | reverse complement strand
GTTTGAGGCTGAGCTGCGGACCACGAATGCACCGCCGTCTTCACGTCTTCATCACAAGTGAATCTTCATCCTTGTAGTTCTGCTTTATGGGGACCGAACAGGACTATAAGGAGGATGGTTTAACACTTCAAAGGGAAGTGTCGACAGTGTGGGCGGAGGTGTGAGGACGTGCAGATCACAAGTGAGGCGTCCATTTTTTTCTCGCACTGCAGTTACAAATGACCTGATGAAACACGTTCACACCTGCACTACCGTGGCTGGGGGGGAAGACAGGAGTCTTGAATGGAAAAGCCTTAAGCGATAAGACAGTACGGCCAACACAGATTTTGAATCATTTTTGACTCACCCTCGTATTATATTATGACACACAAAAATCTCTCTATGGTCTGTTTAAAAAAAAAAAATTTCTCTGCAGATCAGGATTGGTTAAACCCTATCTATGTCGTGGTGAACAGGAAGCCGGGTCGTCTCTTACCTCGGGATCTTCTGGAAATATGTTGTCAACAAGCCTCTTGTAGCGGGGCCTGAAAGCCCCACAGCAACAACCACACACCCCTGAGAGAGAGAGAGAGAGAGAGAGAGAGAGACAGACAGAGTGAGAGAGAAATTAGGATGGAAAAACACTAGGCCATCATCAAACCCCAGGGGAAAAAATAAAATAAAAAAATCTCTAGAGCGTAAGAGGCTTAATAAATAAAAACATCACAATTTAAAAATAAACACTTCAGTGACGGTGCTTTGTTTTGACTTGGCTTTGGGACATGGTGTGGAAATTAAACTCGGAGGAATCTGATCAATATTAATCACTTAAAATGATTTAATCTCAGCTGAAATGTTTGCTCAGACCTTCATCATCTAAGCTCGGTGCACTAGTGACGCCCCGGTTTCTCTCGACAGCTGTTAAACGTCTGGACAAGGTTCAGGAGGAGAACATGAGGAGGAGGCTCGTGTTACAGCACCGAGATGTTCATTAGCTCAAAACATTAATCGGTACATTATGCTCGCTTACAGTTATCATACTTTTTTTCCGTCATCATAATAAAACAAACTCTTGTTTCTCATACTTTCATTTTTTGGGGATTTGTTAAATTTTCGTTAGCGTTTGGAAACAACTCGGAGACCGATACCATTACCTAGCAACCGGCGATCAATCAACTCTCTTCGTCCAAACAAACAAGAATTTAATAAATGTTGCATAATAAACATTAAACATCCTGTCCTTTTGGTCATGTGATATCCTAAACATAAACCTAAAAAATCTTCGACAACAAATAGCGCCGACCGAGTAATCTGATTGGACGAGAGAGGTTCTGGTCGAGTGGTGATACCAGACGGTAAAAGCACTGGGACAATTAACTATATGCATCGCTTGGGTGTCCCAGGCGTTCTACAGTAGTTAATTACACTAACTGTGAGGTGAGAGTGGGTCTGTACGGTCCGCAGTACTGAGGAGAGAGCAGATACCCGTCAAAACCCACATTCATAACCAGTCACTTTCAGCAAAACACATCTGTTAATGTTTTATCATCCTAAACAACACTTCATTTCCTTCGAAGTCATTCCAAATCGTCTCTAAATACTTCAAGTTGTTTTGTCCATGGCTAATGTGAGCAGCAAAGCTAGCTAGCTTCTAACACAAGGCTGAATCCCAAGTCCCTCTCCAACCCCTGATCAAGGGCACCACTTGGTGTGTGGAACAAGGGATTGTACACCTTACATAGTTCAAGTGCAAGTTCAGGTAGGCTTTTATTAGTCACTTCAACCATACAGGTAGTCCCTGACTTATGAACGAGTTCTGTTCCAGGAGCATGTCCATAAGTTGAATTTGTTCTTAAGTCAAAGCGAGTCTTATACACCCTCAACACGAATATACAATATTTATATTACACTTTATATACTTACTTAAGTACTTACGGGTACTTAATTATTTTCTTTTACTCACTTTAAAGTCTTTGATCATCAGGTCCTACCTCACCCTGAGTCATAGGATGTTCTCGGGTTACTGTCAAAAACTTCTCATCTTTTACCCCCAGTCTCTTGTTCTCCTCGAAGATTTGTACTAGAGCATGTGGTCCCCCCTCCTCCACCCCCTGATGGTTCATGCCTCCATCGGGAAACATTACGTCTCGTTTACTGTTGCTCCGATGATGCGTAATAATCCGTTCTCTGCATTCATGCAGAGTCTCGAGGGGGTGTGCATTGTTTATTTTTATTTTTTTTTTTAATTAAATGAAAACCTTTTTGCTCCGTCCAAATCCGTTCCAAATCTAGGACTAGAGAGGGGTGTGTTAGAAAGGGTCCTTGGTGTTTTATTCAATTTGATTGTTCTCGGATCTCAGCTGGAGGCTGATTTTGCTGTTGATGAGCCCGGGTTATAAAACGGTCCTTTATTGGAAATCTATTAAGGATGATGATCTTATTTTTGGTTTATTTTTGTTGTTTTATATTTAACTAGACGTGCCCACGACCTTGTTCATGTGGATTTTTACTGCACACTAATAAGCACGATAAAAAAATTTTTTTTTAAAAAAGGTGTTCTATCTGTTGAAATGAATTTTGGAATGAACAAAATTTTCTTACGTTAACGTCAAGTGCGCGGAATGAAGGTGTGAGATTGCGTTTATTAAGTAGATTTCAATATCGCACACTCATAAGCGCGTATAAAAAAAAATTACAGCACCATGTTAAATTTTGAGATTAACTAATTATTTTTATTTTATGATATAAGGCTGTTTTTCATTTCAATTTCAGAGTAGCATATCTTCTCTTCCTGTGGACCGACTGCGTTAAAACAAAGCCTACATGTTACTTCAAGTTCGGCCAAATACACCAGTGAAAACCCCATTAAAATTCGTTTGGTAGTTTTTACATGATGCATGCACAAACAAACAAACAAAATACCATCTTGATGTGTCCCATCACTTATCTTATGCCCCTTCAAATAATTTTTCTGCAAATATCTTCAAATATACGGACACGCCAACTGTACACTTTTTTTTATATGTATAGATTGGCTTTTGTGAACTTTTACAGTCAGTCACACACTCGTGTTTTTATATAAAGACGTGAGAAACCCAATCCCGAAACCTCCCTCACCCCCTACACATGACCTTGAGCTGAGAAGTTATGAAACGTGATCGTCGTCGTCTTCTCAGATTATCCCTGCTGATACGCAGGAAAAAATAAAAATAAACAAATGACTTGACTTTGGATTGTCCGACGCTCCTCTGCAGAGATGAGTCAGGTTTGTCCGCTCTGACCTCACAACATCTCCATGCTGAAATGTTGACGTAAAAACACCAAACACTGTCTAAATCAGCTCTTTTTAACAAAAATTCATTAAAAGACTTTTTAGACATAAAGAGAGCGCACTGCCTGGAGTTCGGACCCTTCTCTCTCTGAGCTGCGTCAATAAGGGGGACCCCTGAGGGACGCTGTCTTTCAGCAGACGCCACCATTAAGCCTGCGTCTGCTGTTCTATTTTAATACCGAGGATAAAACTTTCCTCTCCTTGCCCTACTTTTTCAGCTCATCTTCGCACCCGTGAGAGATGACCGAGTGAAATCCACTCATGTATTCATGGCTTAAACTCGTATCGAAATATCTTGCGTTGTATTATTTCCAGGAACTGTCGTCATATTGGCGGTCTCTTCTTAAGCCCACCCCCTCCCTCGACTCCCTGCAGGAACCAATTTAATTAAAACTTGCCAACTAGGGATGAAAGAAATTGGCAGAGCAGCTGGGGCAGACGGAGGGGGATCACAGAAACCTTTACTCAGAGATTATGGAGATTCCTGTTCGGTCTCGCTCGCCGCTTTGCATCAGAACTGAGCTTCGTCTCCGAGCTCTGTTTCACATCGTCAATTAAAAAAACATCCTAATCTGGTTTTTAAAAAAATTACCCAGCTAATCATCTTTTTCCGTAGTTAACGAAACATGCTAACTGCTATACACAGTCCATCAATTGTTTTTTCCCCCCATCCTCAGTCTCTCTTTAATCTACACACACACACACACACTGTTGATCTGATTTGAGTCTGTACACTAGCGGTTCTGTCAATTCTGACTGGAAGCTCATGTCCATCAACACAGACGTCTACTTATAGCTCAAAGTCCAGCGCCGTGTGGGATGTCTGCAGCGCCGTGTGGGATTTGTTCCAGGCTAATAATGGCGACCCGGTGCCAGATGGTAAACTAGCTGCGACAGCCAGCGGATAAAAATGGCCCGGGTGTGAGTGTATCGTGATGAGGATGAACGGAGAGCAGGTGTATGGATAAATGTATGAGTGACGATACACGGGGACAGGTGCATGGCTGAGAATGTACGGGTGAGCGAGTGAGTAAAGTAATAAATGTACGAGTGTGTTGATGGATGGATGAACGAGTAAGTGGATGAATATATATATATATATATTTATTTTCATAATTCTGTAAAGTTGCTTTGTGACAGTGATCAATGTTAAAAACTGTATACAAATAAAATCTAATTTAATTGAATTAAATGAATGTGGAGAGAGAGCTGGATGGATGGATGGAGAGATGGATGGATGGATGCATGACGTAATGAGAGATGGAGGAGTGAGTGAGTGGATGGATAAATTATCCGTGCATGAATGGATGGATAGTTCGGTGAAGAGACGAATAAATGGATTGAGAGATGAATGGATGAGTGAGTGGATGGAGAAATTACCTAATGAATAAATGGACAGATGGATGTGAATGGATGGATAGATAAATGAATGAGTGAGTGGGTGGATGGATAAATGCATTTTAAGAAGATGGATAGATGAGTGAGTGGATGGTTAAAAATCATAAGTGTGTAAATGGATGGATAGAAAGGTAAAGGAACGAATGGATGGATGAAGAGACGGATGGATGCATGATGGGGGTGAGTTATGCATGAATGAGTGAGACGGAGTGAGAGGAGGGATAAATACGTTATTGAATGAATGAACGAACAGATGGATGGGTGGAAATGAATGAGTCTGTGAGTGAGTGAGTGAGCGAGTGAATGGACGTATAGAAAGAAGATGAATGGATGAGTGAGTGGATGGATAAATTATCAGTTAATAATGAATGAATGGACATGGATGGATGGGTAAGTGAATGAGTCAGTGAGGAAGTGGATGGACATGTGGATAAATGTATGAATGGATGGATGGTATTAGTGAGTGAGTAGATGGACAGATGGATGGATGAAGAGAGGGGCAGATCCATGATGTATTAAGAGATGGATGAGTGAGTGGATGAATAAAAATGATCAGTGCCTGAATGGATGGAGAGAATGTGAAGGGATGAATGGATGGATGATGGATTGAGAGATCCATGGATGAGTGAGTGAGTGGATAGATAAATTATTTAATGAATTAATGAACAAATGGATGGATGGATGGATGGATGGATGGATGAATAAATGTATGGCATGAAGATGGATGGATGAGTAGGCAAATGGATAACAGTTAATGAATGAATGGATGGATGGATAAGTGACCGAGTGAGTGGATGGATAAACATGATCAGTGCATGGATTGATGGGTGGATAGACAAGTAAAGGCACAAATGGATGGATGCATGATAGGTTGAGAGATGGACGGATGAGTGAGAGGAGGGATAAATTAGTTAATGAACGAATGAATTAATGGATGGATAAATGAATGAGTGAAAGAAAAGAAGATGAATGGATGATAAATTATCCATCCAATCAGAAGGGATGAATTAACGGATGATGTATTGAGAGATGCGTGGATGAGTGAGTGGATGGATCAATTAGTTAATGAATGAATGAATAAATGGATGGATGATTGTGTAAATGGATGGATGGATAAATGAATGAGTCAGTGAGTGAGTGAATGGATGGATAAATGTATGGAAAGAAGATGCATGGATAAATAATCAGTGAATGAATAGATGGATGGATAGATGAATGAGTGAGTAAGCGAGTGTCCTATTAACCGCTTAAAAATCTCTTCGTTACTCCAGTTTACAGAACCTGAACCGCACTGAAGACGACCTTAACAGCTTTTAATCAAAACTAAAACGGTGAATACATTTTCTTCTTCTTCTGCTGCTCTAACGTTCACTCTCAGAGAGATAAGAGATGAGATGACAGACTGAGACAGCCAGTGAAATCGTGCGAAACGGTGCACTCGTCCGTGTGTGTGAGAGTGAGCGAGTGTGTGTGTGTGTGTCTGTGTTGAATCGCCGGGCACAGGGGTGTCCTATGACTAATGCAGGCGTGTTTGTGCTGCGAGTTCTTCTCCAGTCTGGCTGATAACGAGGACAGATTCAGGATGCCTGTGTATCTGTGGGTGTTGCGCTACACCGAACCACCTGCAGAGAGAAAACTGCCTGATGTGAGAGGAACTAAACTGAGACAAACACACACACACACAGTGAGACAGAAAGAGAAATTCTCAGACCGACTAACAAATTACGCTAAAAATTTTGAGTCTTTGGAACGAATGAAATGTCTCTTCATTTCACAGTAACCGCAACCCGAGTGAGGAAGAAGTGGGTGCCAATACTTTAGCAAGGATATGAGGGATTCACGTCAGGATTTATCACTCTCGCACGTTCTGTAAACAGAGACCAAAATTAAAGACAAACAGAAGTAAAGATGGAAAGCACAAGCGCTCATGAGACAGGAAGCTGTCGAGTTCACTACAGGACAAAA
Source organism: Heterobranchus longifilis (assembly GCA_028570985.1). NCBI lineage: Eukaryota > Metazoa > Chordata > Actinopteri > Siluriformes > Clariidae > Heterobranchus > Heterobranchus longifilis. Next base: position 5,740 of record JAOVVB010125172.1, on the reverse strand, counting down.
GGCTTGCGATTCGCCAGAAACTGGATTTGTCACACACACTGCATGTGCTGCACACCAGACACACTCTGTCTCTGACGCACAAACACACCATCCTCCTTTTTCATGTTTATTCCAATCCAACGTGCACAGACACGAAACTAATCCTTCTTCTATGATATAAAAGCTCTCGCTTTTTTCGTGCTCTTTTCAGGGCCCAAGCATTTGGGCCATTAGGATGCCCGAGAGATTTTGATGCATAGCTCATACACACTTGCGTGTATGCGCATGAAACCCTGTACACATTTAGATCTCGTTGAGGTGAACAACTTTCACACCGCATGTCCTGGGCTCAACTCAACAGGATGTCGGTTATTTTGGGTCGTTCGCAAAATACTCCTCCTAGGGGATTTATACGATCGCCACCAAACCGGGCCGATGTGATCTAAAGACATTGAGGATGCAAAATTGCGGAGGGATTTTTGATATCTTAAACGGGTCAGCCGTGATAATGCCTTAAACTTGTGGCATCACACTGAGTGGCATCACACTGAGTGGCATCACACTGAGTGGCATCACACAGTGTAATCCATAATGTTTTTTACAGCATCTGGGGCTTTTTGGAGGTCTAACCATAAAATTACCCCCTTTTCTAAAATTATGTCATAAAGGTGTTGACATTTCCCCTTTTAATGCACATGCTTGGGCCCGCTCATCGCTGCTTGCAACATTATTTTAATTTTTTTTGCTCTGCAGTGAGCAGGGAGCAATGACTGATGGGAAATTTTGGTTGTCCACTAACAGCGACGTGATGAACCATTGCTCACACCTACATCTACACCGTTCACGGATCCCTGAGCGGTTTGAAATTGACGCGTCTCTAAATACAAATAACCGACCCTCATTGTAACACATACAACCAGACAGCAGTTCTTCCCAAAAAAAAGAAAAAAAAATTTTTAATGACATCATGGCTTAAAAACAATGGCTTTTTCCTGTTATAAGTCTTAACACAGATTACTTAGTGTTGATAAGAAATAAAAATGAGAGAACGGAGTGTGGAACCGCAAGTACATCTCTCCCCGACTCCCATGTCAGTGAGTCATGTGTGTAATTACTCCGGATGTTCCTTAATGGCATTTCTTTAACACGTGTCTGGAAACGTCATCTTTGTCCTACTTTCCTGTAATGCAGTTCATATTACAGACTACAGACTTACAGGTGTATTTTTATTGCCTTCGTCATATAACTGATATGAAGGTATAAATCCTGACATCCATCCATCTCTCGGTGCAGAAGTGATTTCTGGACTCCCTGCGTGGTGATGATGATGATGCGAAACCCTGTGAGTGAGCAGAACACCACTGATGATGCTTTTAGTCGTCTGACTGCAGATGTGCGACAGCAAAATCGATCGTTCTGATGGAGTTTTTCGCCTCCCGCATCGGTCTAGCTCGCTGGTTGTGTTTCAATCTCGGTTCAATCTGGCGCTGGTTTTTATAACGTTTAACCTGAAACGTCAGCACTATTGAGTTGAGGTTGTGAGCACAGAACGCAGAACGCAAAAGACGCAACAGTAAACAAGCAAACTCTTTTCTCTCCTGTGCTTTTTACCCGTTTTTTTAAACGTTTCCTGATGTTGTTGCTCTGTCAGGTTCACGCGCACCTTCGATCTCCGGGTGACGGCACAGGAAACATCGGAGAGAGAGAAATTGGAGAGAGGAAATGAGGAGTGTCATAAAAAGCAAGTTTAATTTAATTAAGTGAACTGCTGCTGAGGCAAACCTGACTCGCTGCCTCATTCCTGACTCGGCACGAGCCGAGACGTTCTCGCGGATCAGCGTTTCTCTCTGCACGGCATCATTAAAATTAACCCGAAAATTGTTACCGGCGAACGTGATGCGGAGAAGACTTCGCTTTAATTATGTAATGCTGAACATGAGTGAACGTTACCGTCTTGCAAACTGTGATTGGGGTTTTTTTTTTTTTTCCCTTTTCATTGATTGATTGATTGATTGGCTGAGATTTGGACCGACAAACAAAAACCTTTTAACACGAAATTGCCGGTGCTCTGAATGGGAGGGGATTACTCTTACTCCCCTGTCAATCACAATGACTCTATCCAATTGTCTAGGGTGTGTGAGCTTATGCATGTTAAAGAGGGCAGATTTTTCGGCGCTTTTCTGCCGACTGTTCAAGATTGTTCGAAATTTACTTCAGACATTCCCTCCTTTTTGTCCTTTTTTCCCTACATTTTGGTATTGGCTGAGATTTAGACAAATCGATTTGATTTGTTGTGACCTCATACAAAAAAAAGCCCCGCCCATAGCCATATTGTTCATTTAAATAGACACTGAAATGGCGCGTTTGGAGGAGGAGTGAAACAGAGGGCATTTAAGGTATAATAACATGTTAGAAGTATTTCAGCTGGAGCATTAACACACACTTTTTTATCTTATAAAGAAATAGTAAAACATGGGACCTTTAAATCAAAGGTCTACATCGTCCGCACTGAGAGGATCTGAAAACTCCACCCTTTCTGAGGCGTCTAAGCTGGTCTCAGGTCCGACAAGCTGCCTTCAATGAACGGCGCACGTAAGGGAGGAAACCGTGCGCTGCTCTGTAAACATCTCTAGACGGAAGCCTTTTTTTAATTAATTTATTTATTATTTTTATAAGAAAGGCTTGATGCTACGCTCCAGAGCACTTCAGCATGAACGAGGCCTTTGAGAAGCGCAAACCTCTTCGGATAATTAATTCCTGAGACGGTCTGAAAATTACGGTCTGAAACAGAAGCGTGATTATGGACTGTCGAGACTTGATTATTCTGAGAAACTAAGTGGTTTTTTCTTCATCATCATCTTTTTTTTTTATATATATATTCTCCCACTTGCTCGTCTGCTGTCCTACATCGACACTTCTTTCGTCATTGCAAATCCCACCTCATCCGGGATTACGATAATCACATAGACGGATGCCGTTCTCAGAAGCTCTCTATGTAGAGAATTTCCTCATCTATTTTTTTTCCCTTAAAAAGCGGGCGGAGGGAATCTGTAGTTGAGACACATTAGTGTGATTGGGTCACATGGTGAGAGGGGGGAGAGAGAGAGAGAGAGAGAGATCACATGGTGCCCTTCGGCAGGGTTACGTAAGAGAGATCCTGAGCCCACTTTCTGCTATTTTTATATGCAACTCACAAACACGTCATTATTTTTTAAAGTGAAACCTCGTCCTTGTCCTATTATTCTGTATACACACACGGCGGGGGGAGTCGATCTATTGACCGAAGAAAGGTTTTTGTTTTGGGACTTTCTTGTGGGAATTTCTTGGACATCTTCACGGTGATACACATTACATACGGTGTTACACGTGTTATTTTTTGTAAAGTTTTTCCTGCTATCTGATGTGTTTGACGTCCGAGTCTAAGCCCCGGGGCAGGATGGTGGAACATGTGCAGAGTCCTGCGTCCGACTGAGTTACATGTGCAAGGAGACGCTCGAAAATTAAATTTCGTACAATTAACATATTTACATTTATTTTAAAAACTGTTTTTAGTCATTCAAGTGATTTAGTCAATTTTTCAGACTAACACAACTTTATTTGTGATTAAAACTAATTGCTTTACATCCATTTCAAAAACAAACAAACAAACAAACGAACAAACAGGTAAATGATTCATTAAATCACCATGCCTGATTTTGCACTTAAATTGAGCAGTTTAATGATTGATTAAAACTTTACAAATACACAAAAGTGATACCGTTACTGTCTTGGCCTTACAATCTATCTATTAAAATAATTTTTGAAAAACTGTTTTGTGCAGCCTGTACTTTTAGTATGATAATTAGGCCCAACCTCCCTGAACTGAAATCACATGACCTGAGACCTATAATTTTCTTCAAAACAACCATCATGGCGGACACTGAGCCGACTTGTTTAAAAAAAAAACTTTTTTTCCCAAATCTGCCGAGAACAAGTCTTCGCTCGTTTGGATTTCCGCTATCTTGTTCGCTCTGACACCTTGTCACGTGACCGCTGTATTTGCATACTCATTACTATTCATTAGGGTCCTCCAAAGATGGGCGTGTACACAGGGTCAGCCCTATACCTGTTCAATTATTTCAATGTTACAACACACTGTATTTGCTATAGTGATGTTATTTTCTTTTCTCTCTTCATTTTAACACAAAATCTTACATACCTGATATAAATTTTGAGAACCGTGTATGTTCTGTGTTTAAACTTTAAAGTTATTTTTATCACTTTAACCGTTCTTTAACGTCCGTATGTAATTAAACACGAGCAAAATTCTCATCACATCTGTTATTTAAATGGTTGTACACAGATGTATATCCTTACTATAAAGCACATTTGTACACCTCTCTCTCTCTCTTTAATAATAAACTTAGAATGTCAAAGTTTTATATAGGATGCGTTCATTTATTAATTAGCACTTACTTAAGACAATTGAGAAGGCAATTGTGTAAAATAAGGGCGTTTTGATGAGATACAGGTCGTCCCCGACTTACAAACGAGATCTGTTCGGAGAGCATGTTCGTAAGTCGCTTTTGTTCTCAAGTCTGAAAAAGTGACTCTTGTACGCCTTTGACATGAATATAAAATGTAAACCGTACCAATCCACTTGACTAAATCTGTCTCCTTTCCCCGCACTGCCATCATGTGGATAAAAACTGCAACCATTCCCTACAGTTTATTTCAAGGAAATGAATCTCAAACGTCGAATGTAACAGTGTCGTCCCCGCGCCTTTAAATCAAGAAGGGAATCCCGGACGTCACTTTGTCTCTGAGCTGTTCTCAACTGTATTGGACTGTGAACCATGTCGCATTGAGGATTTCCAAAATGAGGATTATTTACCATCGGGACAGCTTTACAGGACAGACATTTTCTACCATCGTGCTCCTGGACGATGCGCGCGCGCACACACACACACACATACAATATACTGGACTTTAGACATTTTACACTTTCACTTACACACTGAAAATATTGTATATAATTGTAAATATTGGTATCTGGCGCACTGCAGTGTCTATTTTCTTTGTACAATACGTGCGAGCTACTTATCTGCAGCAATTCATAACTCGAATGTTTGTAAGAAGGAAACTACCTGTATATATACATTTTTTTTTCAATTAATCCAAAATTTCTCCAAATATATCCAAGTGAAGTTTTTTCCAAAACAAAGATGTCATAGATAATATTGTACCACACCTCTATATACGAATTACATCGTTTCTTCATTATCGCCTTTCTAACAGCTACTGTACACGCAGCATTCAAAAATTATTTAAAATTGAAAAAAAGAATCACTAAAATTTTAGAGGTGTTTAGTGGTGGCTGTGCGATATGACACAAATACGATAGGACATGCTGCATGAACACAATTAATAAATTATATTTTTTTATATCTAGAATTTTTTTTTTTTAAGAATTTTTAAATCTGCCAAAAAAGACCATTTTGAATAAGCTTTTTATTATTATTATTATTATTATTATTATAATAACACAAAAATGTGTTTTTATTTTAAATGCATATCTGCAACATACAGTATATTTCATCTTTTTCAAAATTGCATTTAAAACTATAGTTTATATAACGAGGTATCTGGTGGATGAGTGCCGAGTGAAAGCCATTTGATGTGAACATCCTCCTCGGTCTCACCCCTGACAGGAGCGTATCGAGGGACGGATGATCGGGACGCGTCTGCGTTCATCATCGTGACTCGGTACGAGACTCGTTAC